>JANTPZ010091911.1:0-14271 GCA_025593235.1 Vachellia pachyceras
GGGGGGGGGGGGGGGGGTTGCTTGTGTTTAAAGCCACAGCAACAGATACAAACTTTAAAGTTAAAAAAGAAAAAAAAAGTGGGAAAAAAAAAAGGAATGACAGGTGGGAGCGGTCAAAGGGGGGAGACAGGAAGTTGGGGGCACATGGATGCATTTGTTTTTGGAATTGATTATTGGGTAAGGCCTACTTTCACCCTCCAATAAATGGGCTGCCCAGATTCCCATACTTTCACCTTCCCTTCCCTCACCTTTTTCCTCTTCATGCATTACCTCATCCCTGTGTTCCTTCGCTCGTAACGCTGGGTTTAATAAAATGGGCTCATCCCATTAAGGTTTAAATCTTCATTGCATGGAAGAGACATCCGTATTTAAGTTGGTGCTCATTAGATTCAACTCCCGCAACAAAGTTGAACCATTCACCTCTGTTTTTACTTTCTAGAACAGGACATGGTTGACGGCTGAAGATATAATTGGAAGCTGCAGTGCCCACCGATACCTGCGCTGAAAGAGGGAATGCAGGAATCAGTCACCAAACATCAAAGAAAGAGGTTGAGTGATCATCATCATCATCATCATTAGCCAACCGCTCTCACTCATTTGATTTCCCCGTTTGATTCTTATTCCCTCGTTTAGCATCATTCACTGCATCATTAATGTTCTTCCCTCTCTCCACCATCCACCCTCATTCCATCATTCACCCTCCAATTTGTGAATTCTTCACTTGTATGTATCTGCGTTCTTTCCTACATCATTCCAGACCACCACCACAACCATTTAGGTGATCCTTCATCAAATAATAGAGCACAATTTTAACTACCTCATAAATCAAATTCCCAGCACAATTGAGTTTCTTTTACAATCCATTCATACTTCTTAACTCAAAATCTTCAACTATCGATCGAGTTGTGTGCCCTTCCATTTTATTATGCATTACTTGTTACCTTCAACTTCACCCAATATAGAACTTTCCACATCCATTTATTTTTTTGCCAAATTTCCACATCCATTTAAATGTCCCCATATCTAGACATTCTAACCATTCTCATGTTATGCACAAAAAGGCACTGTTCACATGTTGGTTAATGTTTATGGTAAACAAGATTCATATTATTTTTTACTCCGTAATCATCAACAACATAAATGGAAACAGCACTTGACTAAATTTTAAATCCTATGACCATATTCTTTTTTGCTTCCAATCGGGGTTTGTGTTGTGTGCAAATTTAAACCACCACTAATTTGGATGGAACGCGCCTAGGTATGCTAGGGCTCCGTTTGGATAATCCGTTAGGAAAACGGACACAGATTCCGAGATAGTTTATGTGAGAGGAAAAGTGTCTCGGTAAGCGCATCCGTTGGGAAAAATGGTAAAACAAACAGAACCTAGATACTTTTTAGTTATTTCTGGAGAGTGGAATTATGAATTTTCCATTACATACAAAATGTTCAGACCGCTTGGTTATGACTTACGTGACATGATTTAACTTCTAAACAAAAAGACTAGAAAATGTGATGAGATGCTGATTGACAGGGAAAAGCCAAGGTAGACACCTGTTTTACCATTGCCATCACTGAAGGCGGCAGATAAGAACGAAATGGAAAAGTTCATAAAGCGAGCGGATCCAACTTCATGTTTTTAAAAAAAAAAAAAGTTAAAGGAAATACATCTGGAGGAGCAAATATTTATGATTAAAAATGGAACAGAACCCAGAGATTTGTTGTCTTTAAGTCACAGCAAGCACCCGACAGATTCATATATAGTATATAGTAATTTAGGAGCATTACATGTATTGGAGTCGCCACCTCGACCGGAATGCATTGGCGCCAAAACCCAAGAGAGAGGAGGAGAGCACTTGTGACTGTGATGATGATGGTGATTAAGGACGGAATGGTTATAATCAGGCAGTGGTCTTTGCTTAGTTATAATTAGCACCAATGCTCACTCATTGCTATACGCTTATTTACTTGGCCCTGTCTCTAATGATGTCGAATCCCATCTCAGTTGGATCTGTGGCTTGCAACTCATAGTGGATACCCTCCAGCACTCTCCTCAACCCATCTTTTGATGTTGCGTATAGCATCTTCGCTCTTATCCTCGACGCTGTTGGTGACCTGAAAGCAACAATCCATCATTCAATTTCTCCATAATCACATTATTGTTTCTCTCATCTCCTCTCACTCAATACTTAAATAATTAAGATTCCCTTCATTCATTAATCCCGCTTCCACCTACCCATCCCATGGTGTTCCCAAGTCATTTTGGTTTTTAATTACCATGCCGGTTTGTTTCCAATTTAAGATTTCTCCATAATAATTAAGATTTCTCTCGCAACTGTTTTGGTTTTTAATTACCTGGCCGGTCTGTTTCCAATTTTCCCTATATTGAAACTGGTATTGAATATAGAATGAGTGACAGAGGGATGGGGGTACCATGCGATGAAGAAGATCTTGCTCTTGCGGCAGTTATCGATGGTAACGAAATCGAAGTCGAAGACGGCGTATCGGCAGTCATCTTTAGGGAGTGAGGCCGCGAGGTCGTCGTAGCCCTCGGCGGCGGCGCCCACCTTATCCACGGTGATCACCCTGGACCCTTCATCGATCTTGAACACTATGTATCTGTGCACCTTCTTCCACTTCATCTCCATGAACGAGTTCTTGCACTCATCCGCCACACACATTCCAGTAGTCGCCTGTCCGCCATAGTTAACATACTCTTCATATCACACCAAGAAAATTCACATTCCTCTTATACACAGAGAGAGAGAGAGGGAGGGAGAGACTAATAAAAGCAGAGAGATTAAAGTACCATCTTGAAAGCCATCGCCATAGTTGCGCCTTGTGAGTTGTGTTGAGCAGAGAAGACGGATGAGCTCGAGGGCTCCTCTCTGTTTTTACTTTTCAACTGTGTTTAAAAGGACGGGGTTGAGGTGGGGTCTATCGTCTATATATAAAGTTGGGCCCCTTACAAATTGCCCTCCCTCTTTTTCTTATTTACAGTTCTGTGCCTCTCACCCTCTCTCTAATTGATTCTCATAACTGTCCCTCCCTCTGTGACAGAGTGAATGCTCTTTTAGAGCTATATTCGAGACATTATATGAGTGTTAATCATTAAGATTGGTCAAAGTTGTTTGATATAGCCCAATTCTCATATAATTTGTAGAAAAATGAGTCCACCGGCCGAAGTCTTTTTGAAACCATCACGGGTCAACAACCCTTGACCCTCAGGACAATTGCCACAGGTTATAAAGAACCTAATCCTCTTGCATACAAGTTCGCAAAGGACTGAAATGATCAAACTGATATTGCGTGAGCTTACTTGGAGAAAGCCTCCAAGAAGATGAAGAAATGGGCTGACAAGAAGAGACGCCCAAGGGAGTTCCAAGTTAGGGACCTCGTTCTTGTCAAAATGTACTCCCACGTGAGGTTGGAAGGAAGGCATAGGGGTCTCCTTTGGAAATATGAGGGACCTTTCCCAATTCTTAAGAAAGTAGGGACCCACCTACAGGTTGAGCTTCTTGCCGAGATCAAATATCACCCCGTTTTCTATGTAAGTCTACTCAAGCCTTATCATGGAGATCAATTGGATTCGGACAAAGGCATCTCACGGCATGCACTGATGAGCATAAAGGTTCAACATGACAAGCACGTTGAAGAGATACTTGCTGATCGAAAGGTACGCCGCTCAAACCAGCCTCCAATTCATGAACTTCTTGTTAAGTAGAAAGGACTGCCCGAAAGTGAAGCAAGTTGGGAGCCCATTTCATATTTGTAGCAATTCCGGGATCAAATCCAGGAGTACGAGGTTAAGAAGGCAACAAGGACGTCGCCGAATTAGGTGGAGGAGGATGTTATGGACCAGTCTAAAGAACCCTATATTTCTCTAGAATCCTCTTGTAAATACATACATATTCAAGGTTATTCTAGAATTCTCCACACATTTCTTCACAAGTGTAAATATCTAGATATTTTTAGCATAAATATCTAGATATTTTCTAGGAGAGTTCTGGAAGACGAATATAGTCTGTTAGATTGATTCAATCTCCACCGTCCATTGAGGAGGTGAAGAAGTATAAATACCCCTCAAGGAGACTATTTGTAATCACCAAGCATTCAAGTAATCTAAAGGCATTCTCCCAAGCTCTCCATCTCTCTCTAAACTTCCTTAGTTCTCATAACTAATTCTTTGAAGGCTTAGTAGCAAGTTCTGAGCTTGAGTTTGAGTAAAGCTTACCAGACTACACGGTGCTTCCATCAAGCAAATACTTAGCCTGTGACAGTTTGTCTAGGGAGAATTAAGATGAAGTTGAAATAATGAATACTCCACGATTTTAGAGGGTGCAGGATGACAGCCGAGGAGTTTTTAAGGATTCAAAATTTAGAGTCATAGGGTGTATGTAAAGTTTTGAATTATTAGACTCAACCATTAAATGTTTAGCTGTCCCATGATTAATCTAACTGTTTCCTTTTTCCCGAATATTTTAGGGTCCATTAAAGAATCACCTGATGTATTGAAATCTATTCTTTTCCAAGTTAAAAGAGAGAAAAGGAAGGGGTAATCGTACTTGTAAACCAGAGGAAGAAATAAAAGAATGGGTGAGAAAAAAATAAGTGAGAATCCGGTAGTGAAACCCCAACCCCCCGCCGGGGGGGGGGATGCAGCACTGGAGGCATGTGAATGTATGAATGAATGCAGAAGTAAAAGGTAGGGATGAGCAAGTGAGTAGAGCATCCGGTGGATCCATCTCGGATCACGCACCTCACCAATGATCTTCAGCTATGTTGAGTTTTCCGACATGATTGTCTGCGAAACCAAGCAGATGGAAATAATAATGCATCCAACGCCGTATCAGAGGAAAAGAGTTATGGAATGTTGAGCTACAGAGATGAGTGAATGAAGAGGAGAAGGGGGAGCATGTCCTTAGGCTTCATCAACTCATGAATACCCCCACTACACACTACTTGCCAACCCATTCCTGCCTCCTTCCCTCCCAAACATCCAGGATCCGCTCTTCACTCCAAAGGGGCATAAAAACAATGATATTTTGCCTCTTAGAATCTTCTCAAAATGGATACATAAAGGTATAATATAATGCTCATATGAAATTATTAAACGACATATTTTCATTAACATTTTGTATAAATAATTTGTTGATTAAGTACAATGAAACCATGTAATCCAATATCGGGCATATAACAGGATACAGGCTTACACACTTCGAAGCAAGTTTCATTTGGTCAATTAGAGACAAAATTGGAACATGCTCCACCATTCTGATTCAATAATCCAGTCATGCAAACTTCAACATGATTGAACATAATCGCCTTTGGGTATGGTGCTCTCCGTGTGGCTCTGCTTTTAGCACAGGTCCTAATTCTAAGGCTCCTTATATTTTCTGGCCCATTTATCTACAAGGTTGCGTCATAAAATATCTGATTGCATATCATTTTATGAACAAAATCAGAACCTTTTCAAACAAGAGAGCGTATATCTAGATGTTAGATGCACAAGTAACCTACCTTTCGAAGATTGTGAGGGGGGGAATGACACCTAACATTACTTCAACGGTTCAACTCCCTCGTTTTTCTTTTACAATGCCTATAAGACTGTCATATCTAGAAAACCATGTCTGAGTCATGACACCTCATGAACACACCTCGCACAGGAAATTCAATTTAAAACATGTAACCGAAACAATTTTTAGTCGTCACTACGACAAGGAAATTCGCCCTTGCTCCTCCCACTGGCTCCGGGGTATCTCTCCGGAGTCGGATATTACTACTTTCTTCCGGGGTTTACCGCTGTAGGTTCCAGCTCCTCCTTCTATGGCAAACACATTATCCATACCTTCTATTACCTTCCCAAATACAACGTGTTCTCCATCCAACCTGCAAAGTTTTCACGCAGATTGATGACAGAACAATCAACAATGGCACAAATACAATGTCATGATATTTTATGAACATTTTTTTGGGTGGTAATGACACTAAATTCACAAATATAAGACGCTTTATGAGGCTCCAGTGACGATTTATTGCTTCAACGGAAATGGGGACATGGCGACATGCAATATCTACCATATCCTTGTTATTATTACCCAACAATAATTAATTTTTTTTCATTGTTTTTTAGTGAAGGGTAGGAATGACATTCATCATTTAAAAATCCACTTCCTTCATTCCCTTTGCCCTCTATTCTGTATACCAAATGAGACTTGAAGCTAAATTCTTTCAGGCCCAAAAGAAGGGGTAGCTCAAAGAGACTGTTCACCATATTTCAGTACTTAAATCAACCACGCCTGACCCTATAAATAGGCAATGGCTAAATTAATTGTCTGGGTAAAGCAAGAAAACAAAAGCTTATTTTGTTCAAAATGATATCAACAACATCAAAGTTTGCAGAGATGCAAAACAAGTGGTTTCTAAGACTCATCACTGATCGCTCTGTCTGGAGATAGATTTGTCTAGGAGCAATAAATTAATTTAACGACAGAATAACTCACCAGCTAGCCTTCACGGTGGTGATAAAAAACTGTGAGCCATTGGAATCAGGTCCAGAATTCACCATAGAGACAACCCCTGCAAGAATGGAATGAATTTTCAAAGAAGTAACTCATAAGTGACCTCAGAAACGGTGGAAAGAACAAGTATTAGGCATGGAAAACCTAACAGATAAAGCAGAAAGAATGCATCTTTCCAAGTGATTTGACTGACCCGCATGTGAATGTTTTATCTTGAAATTCTCATCAGGAAAGGTGCCACCGTAAATAGATTCATATCCACTGCCATCTCGACGAACAATGTCTCCACCCTGGATCACAAAACCAGATATTATACGATGAAATGGTGTTCCTTTATAATGAAGCTTTACGCCATTGGAACTCTTGCCGTTCTCCCCTACATATTACATAATGAACTCTAATCAGTGCATGGGGAATAATAAAAGGAAAGTGAATTAACAAAGAAATGTTGGCACACATCAAATACCTGTGCACAAAACTCTGAAATTCTCTGCAGACAAAACAACGCAATGATCAAGATGTTGCAGAACAAGATGGTATCAATAACATTACCATATGTGAATTACATGTATACCCCAATGAGGTAGTAATGGACGTTAAGATGGTATGAAGTGCCTAAGTCCCAAACAAACTAGTATGAGAGGCTCTATGGGTACTCAAGTTTGTTAGTTCTCCCGCCCCATCAACAAGCTTTTGAGGGAGGGTTCCCGTTCCACTTAAGCATCTACCAATTGGTATTAAAGTTGGTGATCGATGATTCTGTAAAGGGCTGGCTACAAATGACCACGCTAACTTTTGGGTGATGATTCCCCCTTCCACTATAGTACCCATCAGGTAGCTTCATACAACATGACAAATTTATATTGACCGCACAGCTTGAAATATGGCCACCTTTCAAGACAAGTGACAAACAAGAACTGCCCCAAAAATTATAAAATACCCACTACACTGAAATGGAGGTTGACACCCTTGATTCATGTGAAAATGAAATTCTAACTCCCACTTTAAGCAATTTAGATAACAAAGTTGCAGGCTAAAGAATTTTAACTAAGGAATCAATAATGCACCACGTACCCACAGTTTTTGGTACAACTTGGCCATATAATCCAATAATGATCCTACCTGCAGACATGTTTGCATATATAAGGGAGTATCAAGCAGCAAAGGAAAAAAATATACTGCTAACAGAAAGCACCCATTGTTGCATTTCTTAGCTTATTTCCCTCCTTCATTTTTATTTTTTTAAGGTTATTACACCCTTTTTATGAGTTACGTAAACCAAATTGGTCAGAATGTTAGCGACTAAGTAAAAATTTCCAGTACAAATGGTTCCAAACCTAAGCGTTGGTCATCAATATCAACATCCAAGAACACTCTGTGTGTAATCTCAGGCTCCTCTTCTGGTATCTCCTCAATCTACATCAAATACAAGCAAATTCATTATTGACTAAAGATAATGATGGAAATCTTCAGGGGAGTGCATTTACAATTAAACAAGTTATCAATTTCCAATCATGTTGGTGCAGAACATTCCTAAATACTAAACTACATGCCTCAAGAGCACGCTGGTGGGTTACTAGCCCCAAAAAAAAGCGCACTCTGGTGGGTCTCTAAAGAGCCGGAAAGCTATAATGCATAAATCAAATGTAAAATCATGATAAGAGCTTCCGTTCATGAGAGAACTAGAACGCATAAATCCACCAATAAGCAACCAATTGAAATTCTTAGCCGGAAAAGCTATAATAAGTGGGCGGTGGAGAGCTGTAGCAGAATGCAATTCAACAATGTGAAAGAATTTAGTTTCATACGAGGAACTGAGTTAGTTAAGACGCTAGTATAATGTAAGAAAAACTGCAGTGGTGCAAGCTGAAATTTTTTATCCTGCCATATCCCGGGGGTGGGGCAAATAAAGGACCAAACGGTGCCCAAGAGGCCAGAACGACTGGTACTGAGCATCCAGATCCGTGAACCCCGAATCAAATAAAAACGCCATTAAACTCACAGTAAATGTTTAATCTTAGATTGTCACAAAAAAAAAACGTTTATGAAGCAGTTCGCGCACCACCAGGCACAACTACCCAAATCGGAACGAAAGGCGAGTAGCGTATGAATGACAGAAAAATAGGCACCATACCCGCTTAGGGACAGAAAAGGCGAAAATTAGAAAAACTGAAAGAACGAGGAATAGGAGGAGGCATCGCGGTTGAGCGAGAAAGGACATCTCTTTCCGCATTGCTTTGCCGCTCTCTTCTTCAGAAGAACTAATTATCAGATTTCCGTAACTTTGTAATTGTGATGCTCCATGGCAGCAAGCTTCCTCGGTTGGGGCTTCACAGAATTTAGATGCTGTGGAAATTTAGAAGCTCTGCGAAAGTCATCACAGTAAAACAGAAAAATAATCATAAAAAGCTAACAGTGTTATATATGAATAAATTGTTGGCAAAAAAATATATATGAATAAATTATTTCATCAGCTCCCATATTTCATATAAACCAAGTGAAATAGATTGATATATTTTAGACTAATTTATTTGGTTTATAAATTAATAAATAGTACAAGTAAATGCAGAAATTTATTGAATTGTTTAATTTTTTTTAAAAAAATCGCTCACAATTTTGTTACAATCCGACGTAGAGCCCAAGTTTGATAAAAAGAAAAATATATAGAGCCTATGTTTGTTTAGTTGAGCTTTTCCTTATAAAAAATTATTTTAAAAATATCTTCAAAAAACTTTCAAAGAATACTGAAATTAACTTCGTTTATTGTTGTTCGAAGCCTTTGAAGGAAAATTTGACTCCAATGGAAACATAATTTCTAAGAAATTGAAAGTTGGAGGCTGCCAACTCAAAATTTGCATAAATAACATGAATTCTTTATATTTAAAGGAAATAAACATATATAGTGTATTTATTTAAAAAAATCACAACAAACGCCGAGTATAAAATACAAATAGATCTACTTCATATCAAATCACATTGGTATTCTTTTTTTTTTTAATTTTTAATGCATCCATGTTAACTATAAAAAAATGAAAATCTGTGTTTTTTAGGGGGTGTATCACAAAAACAGTGTTAAAGAATTTTTTTCAGAAGGTGTTCATTGCCTTAATGGTTGGTCTTCATGTAGGTTTTGTAGTGGAAACATATTTGTATATATTAATGTCATTTGACTTATACCAAAGGAAAATAAGTTTAGCAGAAAAAATTAATCCATCCCAATATGATAAATCAGGATTTAAATATAGTAAAATTTTTGTGATGGATGTTTAGAGAGAGACCCAATTCGATGCAAAAGATGAGTAAGAACTGGTTCTTAGCTAGCGACGATCGATAACATTGCAAGCAGTAAGTATTACACATTATTTGCATTACCAATTAATATACGTTTTGCAGACATGATGTGAATTCAGTAAATATAATGAGAACGTGTAATGAAGAAGGCGTATTGGTGATATATAATACAGTCTATAATCAGACAGTCTATAAATTAAATTATAGCGGAAACAGGAGAGCCAGGAGGGGGATTTTGTAACTTAAAAGAAGGTCTCCCAACATAATTGTAGGAGCCTGGCTTCCCAATATGCATGGCCATGCCCTCCGCAAAAGATGCTACTCTCTCTCTCTCTCTCTCTCTATATATATATATATTCAGCCTCCATCAGCACCTGAGCCTCAAATACTAATCATCCCATGCGCCTGCCTATATATCACTTCCCATCCCAATCACAAAAATCCTTGCATTCCATCTCACCACCAATCATGCCGCCGCCTTCCCTCACTTGCAACGACGTCGACCTTCTCACCGGCAGCATCCACGTCTCGCCATTCTCTGGTATGGCAACGTCACCAAGGTCCAGAAGAACAAGATCGTGAGCCAGGCCAGAAGGAGGGCCCCGACCGATCACTGTCAGGGCGAAGTCTTGATTAAGGACGTTTCTTACTATGCAGATAAGTATGTGCACTTCCTATTCATTAAATTCATAACTGCATAATCACTTGCAAATTAATTGCGATTGTTGTTCTGGCCCAACAAACACGTGAGGCCCATGCAGATATCGGGTTTTAGTGTGTTTGGGTCATTTCCAAAACCATACGTTTGAAAAAAGCAACCCAAACACTCATCCCCTCCCCCTCCCCACAATCATCTTCTCCCTTATGTCCCATTTGGTACATGAAAGTGATTTTGATAGAATTGGAAGTGGAGGTGGAGGTGGAAGTGGAACTGGAAGTGGGTTTTAAAACCTATTTTTGTAGTATGGAAGAAGTGAGATATAAAATATGTATACATATTGTGAAAGTACCAAAATGCCCTTTACCCAGAAAAATCCATCTCCTTCGTCCTCGTCATCGCCTTCAACAGAGACGCCTTCATCGACGGAGACGGAGAAGAACAGTGCCGTCGTCCTTTGTCCTTCATCCATCTCCGGCGTCCTTTGTCCTCCTTCGTACTCGCCGATGTCACAGTGCCGTCATCGTCGTAGGAGCTTTGGTTGGCGGGACGCCTTCAACAGATCTGCTTCGTCCTCCTTACCCTCACCCTTGACAGAGCTGGAGACCTCCTTCATCAGATCTCATTCGTCCTCGTCATCGCCTTCAACAGAGACGCCTTCATTGACAGAGACAGAGAAGAACAGCGCCATCAGAGGAATAGTGCAGTGCCTTCATCGACGCCTTCATGGCACCCTTCTCCTCTCCTGGGGTGAATGTATTGTCTCCGGCATGCAGAGGAATAGAGGCATTGTCTCCGGCGTCCTTCGTCCTCCTTTGGTCATCATCGTCGCAGGAGCTTGGTCATCATCATGGGGTAAAATGGTCCAATAATGGGTTCCAGGGAACTGGAACCCAATTCTCAGAGTTAAGGCGAAAACTGCTAGTTCCCACATTTGATGGAACTAACAGTTCCATGGAGCCCGATTCCTGCCTAACAAACAGGCAATTTCGTCAGTTCCACGTGTGTTTCCACTTCCAAGACTTCGGTTCCACTCTACCAAATGGGCCTTTAGTACCGTGATTTTGCTATCTGTTAGCCAAACCCTGTCTTCTTTAGAGACCATTGCTGTCATGATTTTTCTAAAAGTTATTTTTCCCAACCTTTTTACAATTTTTTAAAAAAATCAGTTTTCGAAAATCACTTTTCTCATATAAGATATTTTCGAAAAGTTAATCCAAACATCCTTTTTATTTAATATCAACTTTGTTTTTTTGTTTCTGTTGGTATGTGCTTTGCACTTACTATGAGTATGTCTCCTTATGAGGCATAGTATTTTTTTCCGTAATACACAAGAGTCAACCATGAACTAGCATGATTGATAAATAGTCAAGGTATTAAACGTTTTCCAAAATTTGTCCTTCATGAGAGCAATGGTGTCTTAAAAAGATTTGCCATCAACCCATTAATTAAGTAGGATGCACTTGACATATATATATACATGCATGACAAGTATGTATTGAGATGTTAATTAGAAATAATGGAGATATTAATGACGAACCGCCAGTTTCCTATTTTCCCCTGATCTGAGCGTTAGGCAGTGGAGTGTTTTCAGAGAGTACGTGTACATTGGTGGTGGTGGTGGGTGGGCTTGATCGAGTGAGTCCAGAGACGGCGGGACCAAATGAGCGGATATGTTTTATCCGATCAACTCCGTTGGTGCAATCAAGGGAGACAGGATCAATTAATGAATGGACAGGGACGGCCATTATTGAGAAGATATTTATTTAGCCTGATTCACAAATGATAAAGGGGAGAGGGAGAGGGATGATACATACATGCATACATGGAGTGGCTTATTTGGTGATTGAGAAGATATTTATCTATCCAGCCTTGGTGTGATTAAGAAATGATAAAGGGGAGAGGGAGAGGGACAGGGAGAGGGAGAGGGATGATACGTATATAAATCAGAGTGACTTGTTTGGTGATTGAGAAGATATTTATTTAGCCTTGGTGTGATTCAGAAATCTTTATCATCGTTCTCACCAGTAGGAGTAGATGATATGAAAGAGTAGTGGGGGGTTTGTGATGGGGCGAAAGAGACAGGTGAAGAAGAAGGGGAGGGACTTATTTGGTAGTGGGGAGGCGCAAGGGTCAGATCTGAGCTCCATGCTCAAATTGAAATACACATACTGATGAAACAATAAGAAGAAAAAGGTGACACTGAAAAAAGGGCAACTTGCGAGGGAGAGGGAAGGATATGATTGCGTTTGGATGAGGATGAGAGGTGAGCGGAGACAAGCTTGTGTTGCAAGGATATCATGCGCTGATGGGACAGCGAAACGTTAAAATAGAAGCCGTTTAGCCAACAAATACGCAAATTATGCGTTGCACAGTCTAATCTCTGGTTTGAGGGGAGAATGATTTTACATAAATCGAAATAAGTATATGAGAATAACTTTACACAAATCAAAATAAACATGTAATAGATGTTTTATCTAAATTTATACATACACAGTTTCAGATGTGATTGCCACACATACACAAAACCCGCAAGCAAGTAGATCGGAGCAAACGGTTAATTGTCCGTAAGGCCGAGAGAGAGGGGCGTAATTGTCACATGGAGTCTTGTAAGCCATTCACTCTTCTCACCTCACCTAACATTGCCCCACCCAACTTCCTTTAATTTGTCTTCAACCCCCAAGTGAACACTAACCGTACTCGTTTAGAAGACTGTGGGAGTAATACATTTGATCTAGAACACGTTTAAATTTGGATAATTTAGAGTACATTTATTTTGATAATAAACAGTTTTTTTATTTAAAATGTATTTTAAAAGAATGAATTGTTAAATGTTAGAACGTAGAAACTAACATATTGTTAAACCTAAAATTCATTTTAGACTTTTAAAAAGGAGTTCCCAAACTCACACAGAACACCTTGTTTGCTTCCCCCACTCAACCCACCCCTACTGTTCTTGAGTTTTAAACAACTTGTTTAGCAGTGAGTGGGCCCACATGCACCATGCCACGGCCGTTCATCTCTTTAATTAAGTATTTTATTTATAATATATTTAGGTCGCCTTCTCCTGAGCTCATCGGTGGTTTGACCGTGCAGGGGGCTCACTGGCACATGCACAACGTCAGCTAAGTTAACTGTGGTTCAATCAAGCGCATGCGGCGGAACCAGTGAGCCTCTGTGACGATGGATTCGCATCACTGGAGCGGATTTATGAAACCCATGGATTCAATCTCAACCCATATTCGATTCACCGATTAAATTAACGTTTTTGATTTAAAAAAAAAAAGGAAGGAAGGAGTGGGGGCGGGGGGGAGAGAGGAATGAATGTTTGGTGTGATAAGTTGATAGGGCCACGGAGGCACCCAAACATAATGACAACAACAGAGAAAGTGGCTTGAAACAAGATGTGAATTATATGATAGGTGCACGTTCATTTCAAACAAACACAACATATATAAAATATTAACAAGCGTTGGGGGTATGTATGTATGTCTTTATTCGGTCTGGAGCATGTTAAAAAAAAAAATTTAATGACAGCTTGGAACAACATGTATTTTAATTAACTAATTAGTGTGTGATGCTAGCTGATCGATGTCCCATCCTGATCCCCAGCCAATAGATTCCATCTTGAATTCCTTCCGTTGAAATCCAAATAGAAAAATGATACCAACACGGCCTCCTCTCAGCCCCCCGGGGCAAGCCGATAATCTCCCATGAGCGGCACTTAACATGCCATGTGCTGATGTGCACTCCCCCATATGTATTCTTTTGGCTCTCTCCTCTGTTTCCTTCCCTTTTTTTTTT
>JANTPZ010091912.1:0-10665 GCA_025593235.1 Vachellia pachyceras
TTAGTACAGGATAAGACCAAGAGGGGTGGTGAATTGGTCTGATTTAAAATTTCGAAATTAAAATCAGATTTAAAGCAATGTCACTGAGAGATAAAGGAGAAAATGAACAAGAGAATTTATCCTGGTTCAGCCCTTTTGACCTACGTCTAGTCCTCAGAGCACCTCTGAGCTTTGTAATCCGCTAATCCAAACAAGTCAGGCACATAACCTTTGCACTGGAGATTCACACTCCCCCTTCAACACGTAATGAAACAGAGTCTCACACTCTTTTTCCTTTGCTTTCTGACCAAATTTCAACCCAATAAATTCAAGGTCCCAACCTTGAATTAACTCTCAGATTTACAGAAGATATTGCTCAAAGAATCTCTCTTAAAGAGTAGATAGCAATCAATGAAGTTCAGAATAAGAATTGAATAATTTTACAGAAAGACAGATGAATGACTTTAATGCTCGTAAAGATGATTGATTTTTCTGTAATGAATGCTTGGAGCTTTTATAGATGAGAGAAATGAAGTTGCTGTTAGATAGAGTTTATTGTCCGTTACTCTCATCCACCAACTCTTCGTCTTCACCATTAATGCTGTAATTAATGCTTTCTGAGTAGCGTGAACTGCAAAGGCTTGAATCATGCTATCTGTCTGAGGATATAGCGTTTTTCTCTTCCCATGATCCTGCACTTCTGCATTTATAAGGGCAGGTGAACTTCAAACGTTGTTAGACACAAATAAGGAAAGATACGGAGCAGGTGAAAAGTAGTCAGAGAGAGAAAATAGCCGTTGAGAAAATATACTCGAGTGCTTGAACATAATACTCGAGTGTTAGTTAAGTATTTTGAATTTTGTGAAGTTGCTGAGTGTTAACTGAGAGTATTGCAGAAGAATTTGAAATTCATTGTGAATACTTGAGTGTTGCAATTATTGTACTCGAGTGTTGAGAATACTTTCAGTTGATACTAGAGTGTTTAGAAGAAAATTAGAAGTGAAATCATTTGAAATCTCACAATACTCGAGTGTTGAAAACATAATATTCGAGTGTTGTCACTTTTCTGCCATTACTCGAGTGTTTAGATGCAAATGTTGAGTTTTTGAGAAAATAGGGCTCGATACTCGAGTATTCAAAAATCAAGTATTGTTAACACTTTCACCTAATACTCGAGTGTTGTGCTTGAAGTGTTGTCTTTCATTTGAAAACTTTTGCCCGATACTCGAGTATTGAAAACAAGAACTCGAGTGTTGTCAATACTTCCTCCACAACTCGAGTGTTCCACTTCAAGTTCAAGTGTTTTGACTCAATACTCGAGTATTCAACCTCAATACTCGAGTGTTGTCAATACTTCCATTTGTAACTCGAGTGTTCTGCTTCAAGTGCTGAGTATTCTTTTGAAAAACAAAGCCCAATACTCGAGTATTGCAACACAATACTCCAATTTTACCAATACCTCAACACTAATACTCGAGTTTCACATAGGAGTATTCTTTCAAAACACATTTTAACACCAATACTCGAGTATTCAAAATTATCACTCGAGTGTTTGCAACACTTCATCTCAATACTTCAGTTTTCACTTAGAGTGTTGGATTTCAGAAACATTTTTAACCTTCAATACTTCGAGTATTGAAATCAAGAACTCGAGTATTGTCAACACTTTCAACAAAAACTCAAGTGTTGCTCGAAAGTATTGATTTTAAACTTATGAAAACCATTGATACTCGAGTATTAAAATATAGAACTCGAGTATTCTTTAATACTTCCATATAAATTTGATAGAACTCGAGTGTTTCACTAAGAACACTTAATCATCAACAATTTAAGCTTTATAGTCCTAGAAATCATTTTGTTATCATCAAAATAAGGCAACAACATTCTCCCCCTTTTGGACGATGACAAAAACTTTATAAAATCAGAATGGAATTATGTAGCTTAAATTGTCAAAACATGAAAATAGAGAGAAATCATGAATTCATAGAAACATAAGCAAATAAGAGTCCTGAAATCATAATATCATTCATAGATCATAAAGAGTCAATACACAACATAAAAACATAAAACTCAAAACATAATGAAAACACATCTGAGCACATCTGATTTTCTTTCTCCCCCTTTTTGTCAGCAATCAAACAAGGGGTGAAGAAGGAGAGGAAGGAGTAGATGAAGGCTCTAGAATGGGAGTGGGATCAACAGGATCAGATGAGGGAGCCACAGAAGACAAAGGTGGTGCAGGTATGGGCTGAGGCTCTAGGATCAGGATGGATGAGGAGAAGTCAATCATGGCCAGTACAGCATCAGTGGGAGGATCCTCAGGTGACTGTGATGGAGGTGGAGGAGGAGCAGCAGCAGATGAAGGTGCCTGAAACTCTCTGATGAACTGCTCAATGGAAGAGACCCTGTTGTCCAAGCCAGAGACTTTGCTATCCAAACCAGCCACAGACCCCTGTAAAGCTTCAAATTTCTCCAAGAGAAGATCTTTAAATGATATGAGGTCCAGGGATAAGGATCTAATGGCTGTCTCCATGGTCTTTCCTGTGAAATGATCATTCACGGCTCTAAGAAGAGAGTCCATGTACTGACGAGTCTAATCCTAAAAAAGAGATATGAACTCTGCACCCATTCTTCTGAATTCTGTCTCCATATAACTCTGCAAGGCTGCTTGAGCAAAAGATGGAGTAGAGGATGGCTGTGGAGGAGCAGAGGACTGAGCCTCATCTTGTCCTCGAGATGTAGCAGGTGTGGTCTTCTTCTTCTTCGTAGGCTGTGAATGGATCTTCACCACATCTATATTCATTCTGTGGAAGTACTGGGCAGCAAACAGAATGGGTTTCTCAACCTTCTCAACAATGTACCAAATTTGATGGAGGTCAAGAATGTATGAGATAAGGGATAAGGTACATTCATTCTTTTGGAGTTAGAAAATCTGAACCTCCACATCTCATTGAACACAAGCTGTCTAATGTTCCTCTTCTGCTTTGCCATGATTGATGCCAAAATGTGGTAATCCATATGAGCCAAGTGAGTAAAGTTCTTGCTCTTATTCACTAAACATCTAGAATAGATGTAGTAAATTGTCCTTTGAATCACTGGCATTGAGGCTGGATCAAAAGATAAGTTCCCTGGATACTCTTCCCCTAGCCTTAGCAACTTAAAAATATCCTCTTGTGAAAAGTCCTTTAACTTTTCATTAAAAGTATGAGTCCCTAAATAGCTATTCAAATCACTGGCACTAATGTTGATGGTCTTTCCTCTAATCTTTGTTCCCAAGGAATGATGAATAATATTTCCATTATCATCCTTCAAAGAATTAGACTTCATATTATTGTAGAAGATTTTGACCATTTCAGGGGAGTAAGGTTTGTTAATCTCAATCAGTGCTCTGTAATTATCCATATAATCTATCACATATATTCCCAATACCTTTATATCTTCTAGATTGACATATATTGCAGGACATAATGCGCTGTTTTTATACTTTAGTTCATAATCATTGTGATCCGATATACAAGGTGTCCACAACATATCCCTCAGGAGGCTCTAATGAGGTTACCTTTTTCTTGGATCCTCTTCTTGATGATTCTCCGGGCCACTAATTCCTCCTCTTCTCCTCCTTTTGGGAGACAATTTTCCCGGAGAGATGCATTCGGTCTCAAAGTCTGAATCCTCAGCAGATGATGGAACTGGCCCAGAGGAAGATTGCATTGGAGCTTTTCCTTTGAGAATGGACTTTGGTTGCCTAGAAACAGACTTTTGAGCCGAGACCGTGACTGTTCCTTCTTCCTCTGATGGCTTGATGATCCTTACTCTCTTAGATGATGCTGATTGGGATTGAGAGGGGCCGGATGATGAAGCTTTAGTCCTTTTGGTACGAGCCATGATGCTTAGAAGTGAGAAAGAATGGATTTTGGTGAAGATGAGAGTTTCGGGTGCCGAGGGAGCGAATGGTGAGAGATGAGAAATCTGAGGATTAAAGGTGTTTTTAATGGAATAAATGGAGGAGTTTTGACGGTTTGAGGATTTCGAACAGGTTTGTAACGGTTTGGGAGAGGTTACAACTGATCGGGTGAGAGGATTTGAGAGTACTCGAGTGAAGAAAATGAGTTAGGGTTCGAGTGTTTGACAAAAAAAGGAATTTTGAATATAAGATGCGCCAACACTCGAGTGTTGTGAATCAATACTTGAGTGTTGAGGAAAAACATGCTGAGTACTCGAGTGTTGTAACGCAGCACTTGAGTATTGAGTGCAACACTTGAGTATTGTTTTAGCAGTACTCGAGTATTATCTCAAAGAAGATGAACAGATAGGTCAGTGCTCGAGTATTGCTTCTGAGTACTCGAGTATTGAATCTTGCTTGTCAATACTCGAGTATTGGTTTTCCAGTACTCGAGCATTAGGCTCCCCTTTCCTTCAGCGAGTGCCATCACTCGAGTATTCGCATGGAGTACTCGATTATCGGGGTCCCTATTCTAAACAAAACTACAACACTTGAGTATTGAACTTTTAATACTCGAGTATTTGAATTCTTAACTTCAAAATACTCACCTACCTTTACTTCCATTTAATACTCGGGTATTTGACTTCCAATGATGCTCAGTACTCGAGTATTGGTACCCAGAACTCGAGTGCTTCTGTTGTCATCACTTGAACCTGAAACTCAAGTATTTCAACATTTTAAGCAATTAACACTGGAGTAATACCTCATAACACTCGAGTGTTCATCAGAAATTTGTTGAACAGTTCCTTTCTTTGCTTCAGTACTCGAGTTTTTTTTTTCAAGTATTAGATTCAACACCTACAAAACTTTGTCAGACCACTCTGAAGCTTAAGTTAAAATTATATAATCATCAAAATAACATTAAATCAACATTGTACTTACAATTCATTGGGATTTACCATTCCCAATTCTCTTCTGATATTTGTGAATTGTTCTCTGGCTAAAGGCTTTGTGAAGATGTCTTCTAACTGAAGATGTGTAGGAATGAATTTAACTTTAATATCTTTATTTTGCACATGATTCCTGATAAAATGATGTCTTATATCAATATGCTTGGTCCTTGAATGATGCACAGGATTCTTTGAGAGATTTATGGTGCTTGTGTTGTCAAAGTAGATGGGAATTTCTTTGAAAGTCATTCCCAAGTCCTGGGGTTGCTGCTTCATCCATAAAACTTGAGCACAGCAACTTGCAGCAGCAATACATTCAGCTTCTGTGGATGATAATGATACTGTTGATTGCTTTTTACTGAACCAGGATACTAGTGGTCCACCAAGAAGTTGATACTGACCACTCATGCTTTTTCTATCAGTCTTATACCCAGCATGATCAGAGTCTGAATAGGCAATCAATCTTCACTGCTTCCTTTAGGATACCATAATCCAAGATCAGTGGTACCAGCAAGATATCTAAGAATTCTCTTTACATTTTCTGCATGGGATTCTTTTGGAGCAGCTTGATAACGAGCACACATTCTAACACTGAATTGAATGTCAGGTCTCCTTGCTATGAGATAAAGCAAAGACCCAATCATTCCTCTATATCTCTTGATATCATAATCCTTTACATTTGCATCTGCATCAAGGAGTGTATTTGAGCTCATGGGAGTGTCAGCATTTTTGCATTGATCCATTCCAAACTTCTTCAGTAGCTCTCTGAGATACTTGGCCTGATTAATGAAAATTCCATCTTTCTTTTGCTTAATTTGAAGTCCAAGAAAGAAATTTAATTCTCCCATTATGGATATTTCAAATTCTCCCTTGCATCATCTTGGCAAATTCTTGACAAAGATCATCGTTAGTTGCACCAAAGATAATATCATCAACATAAATTTGTACAATTAATAAATATGACTTTGAATGCTTAATGAATAGAGTTGTATCCACCTTTCCTCTAACAAAATCTTTCTTGATTAAGAAATTACTTAATCTTTCATACCAAGCTCTGGGAGCTTGTTTCAAACCATAAAGAGCTTTCTTTAATTTGTAAACATAATTGGTTTAGAAAATTTTTCAAAACCAAGAGGTTGCTCAACATAAACTTCTTCCATAATATAACCATTCAAGAAAGCACTCTTTACATCAATTTGAAAAAGTTTGAAATCCATAACTCATGCAAAGGCAAGTAAAATACGTATAGCTTCTAATCTTGCCACAAGAGCAAAGTTTCTTCATAATCAATACCTTCTTCTTGATTACCCTTTTGCAACCAATCTGGCTTTGTTTCTGACAATGATTCTAGATTCATCAAGTTTATTTCTAAATACCCATTTTGAACCAATAACAGGATGATCATTGGGTCTGAGAACTAAATCTCATACTTAATTTCTTTCAAATTGATTTAATTCTTCTTTCATTGCAATTATCCAATCACTGTCAGACAAAACTTTCTCAATATTCTTAGGCTCTATTTTTGAAATAAAAGCTAAAAATTGAGCCTCTGAATAAATCTTTTCCTGGTTTGTACACCTTCACTCATCTCTCCAATCACTTGATTGATGGGATGATTACGGATGTATTTCCAGGCTTTTGGTTGAGGAGATTTAGGAAAATCATTAGATTGGTCATTTTCAAAATCATGAGAAGGTTGATTATCAAGAGAGTTTTCTTTGCTTTGATTTCCAAAATCTTTTGAAATTATAATTTCTTCATCAACATTAGATTTTGGATGAGGATTGGTTTCTACAAAAATGACATGCACTGATTCTTCTATGGTACAAGTATGTTTATTAAAAACTCTATATGCTTTACTTCTATTTGAATAACCAAGGAACAAACCTTCATGAGACTTTGGATCAAACTTACCAAGGTTATCCTTACCATTATTGTGGATGAAGTACTTGCTGCCAAAGACATGAAGATGAGATAAGTTTGGTTTTCTACCTTTGAACAGCTCATATGGTGACTGTCTCGAAAATTGCAGTGAGATAAGTTTGGTTTTCTACCTTTGCAAGAAAATTTTTTAACTATCTCAAAATTGCGGTGAAACTTCCTTTCAGACACATTTTTTTAATGAGGATTCTAGATGTTTTGTTAGTTTATGAAAATTCATCCATTTGCTTCAAAAAGGCGCTCGTCCGTTTCTGGCCTTCTTAGGTCGAAATGTACGAAAATTTTTCACAGTCTCAGAATTGTGTGGAAACTTCCACTCATACTCGTTTTTGAATGTGGATTCTAGATGTTTTGATAGTTTTTGAAAATTCATCCATTTGCTTCAAAAACGGCGCTAGTAAATTTCTGGCCTTCTTTGGTCGGAAAGTACGAAATTTTTTCACAGTCTCAGAATACGTGGAAACTTCCACTCGTACACATTTTTGAATGCGGATTCTAGATGTTTGGTTAGTTTTTAAAAATTCATCCACTTGCTTCAAAAGGACGCTCGTCCGTTTCTGGCCTTGTTTGGTCGGAAAGTACGGAAACTTTTAATTGTCTCATAATTGCGTGGAAACTTCCTCTCACACTCATTTTTGAATGAGGTTTCTACATGTTTGGTTAGTTTTTTAAAATTTATCCATTTGCTTCAAAAACGGCGCTCGTCCATTTCTGGTCTTCGTTGTTAGAAAGTACGAAAAATTTTTGACTGTCTCGGAATTTTGTGGAAACTTCCTCTCTTACTCATTTTTTGAATGACGTTTCTAAAAGTTTGGTTAGTTTTTTAAAATTCATCCATTTGCTTCAAAAAGGGCACTCGTCCGTTTCTGGCCTTCTTTGGATAAGAAAGTACGAAAACTTTTGACTGTCTCAGAATTGGGTGGAAACTTCTTCTCATACTCATTTTTGAATGAGGATTCTAGGTGTTTGGTTAGTTTTGACAATTAATCCATTTATTTCAAAAACGGCGCTCGTCCGTTTCTGGCCTTCTTTAGTCGGAAAGTACGAAATTTTTTCACAGTCTCAAAATTGCATGGAAACGTCCACTCATACTTGTTTTTGAATGCGGATTCAAGAGTTTTTGTTACTTTTTGAAAATTCATCAATTTGCTTCAAAATGGCGCTCGTCTGTTTCGGGCCTTCGTTGTTAGAAAGTACAAAATTTTTTAACTCTCTCGGAATTGCGTAGAAACTTCTCCCTTACTTATTATTGAATGAAGATTCTAGATGTTTGGTTAGTTTTTGAAAATTCATCCACTTGCTTCAAAAACGGCGCTCTTCTGTTTCTGGCCTTCTTTGGATGGGAAGTACAAAAATTTTTTACTGTCTCGGAATTATGAGGAAACTTCCTCTCTTACTCATTTTTGAATGAGGATTCTAAATGTTTGGTTAGTTTTTGAAAATTCATCCATTTGGTGCAAAAACAGCGCTCGTCTGTTTCGGGCCTTCTTTGGTTGGAAAGTACGAAAACATTTGACTGTCTCGGAATTGTGTGGAAACTTCCTCTCATACTCATTTTTGAATGAGGATTCTAGATGTTTGAGTAGTTTTTTAAAATTCATCCATTTGCTCCAAAATCGGCGCTAGTCTGTTTCTGGCCTTCTTTGGTCAGAAAGTACGAAATTTTTTCACTGTCTCGGAATAGCATGGAAACTTCCACTCGTACTTGTTTTTAAATACGGATTCTAGAATTTTTGTTACTTTTATAAAATTCATCCATTTGCTTCAAAACGGCACTCGTCCGTTTCTGGCCTCTTTTGGATGGGAAGTACGAAAATTTTTTTACTGTCTCGGAATTGCATGGAAACTTCCTCTCTTACTCCTTTTTAAATGAGGATTCTAGATGTTTAGTTAGTTTTTGAAAATTCATCCATTTTCTTCAAAAATGGCAGTCGTCCATTTCTGGCCTTCTTTTGATGGGAAGTACGAAAATTTTTTGACTGTCTCGAAATTGCGGTGAAACTTCCATTCACACAGATTTTTGAATGAGGATTCTAGATGATTGGTTTTTTAAAAAAAATTCATGCATTTGCTTCAAAAACGGCACTCGTCCATTTCAAGCCTTCTTTGGTCGCAAGTACGAAAATTTTTCAGTCTCGGAATTGTGTGGAAACTTCCACTCGTACTCATTTTTGAATGTGGATTCTAGATGTTTTGTTAGTTTTTGAAAATTCATCCATCTGCTCCAAAAAGGGCAATCGTCTGTTTCTAGCCTTCTTTGGTCGGAAAGTACGAAAATTTTTTGATTGTCTCAGAATTATGTGGAAACTTCCTCTCATACTCATTTTTGAATGAGGATTGAAGATGTTCGAGTAGTTTTTGAAAATTCATCCATTTGCTCCAAAATCGGCGCTAGTCCGTTTCTGGCCTTCTTTGGTTGGAAAGTACGAAATTTTTTCACTGTCTCGGAATTGCATGGAAACTTCCACTCGTACTCATTTTTGAATGCGGATTCTAGAGTTTTTGTTACTTTTTTAAAATTCATCCACTTGCTTCGAAATCGACGCTCGTCCGTTTCTGGCCTTCTTTGGTCGGAAAGTACGAAAATTTTTTACTGTCCCGGAACTGCGTGGAAACTTCCTCTCCTTCTCACTTTTGAATGAGGTTTCTACATGGTTGGTTAGTTTTTTAAAATTCATCCATTTGCTCCAAAAACGGGGGCTCTTCCGTTTTTGGCCTTCTTTGGATTGGAAAGTACGGAAATTTTTTACGTCTCGAAATTGCGTGGAAACATCCTCTCTTAATCATTTTTGAATGAGGATTCTAGATGTTTGGTTAGTTTTTGAAAATTCATCGATTTGCTTCAAAAACGGCGCTCGTCGGTTTCTGGCCTTTTTTGGTCTGAAAGTACGAAAATTTTTTACTGTTTCAGAATTGCGTGGAAACTTCCTCTCATACTCATTTTTGAATGAGTTTCTAGATGTTTGGTTAGTATTTGAAAATTTATCCATTTGCTTCAAAAACGACGCACGTTCGTTTCTTTCCTTCTTTGGATGGGAAGTAGAAAATTTTTTACTATCTTGGAATTGCGTGGAAACTTCCTCTCTTACTCATTTTGAATGAGGATTCTAGATGTTTGGTTAGTTTTTGAAAATTCATCCATTGGCTTTGAAAACGGCGCTCGTCCGTTTCTAGTTTTCTTTGGTTGTAAAGTACGAAATTTTTTCAGTCTCGGAATGTGTGGAAACTTCCGCTCATAATCATTTTTGAATGGGGATTGATGCGAACCCAATAGGGAAAGATCCCAAGAACCCACAGCCAATCCGAATATACGCACCCGAAGAACGCTAAACAAAGGTTGACAATCCACTTGAACCCTTGAACACGGAAGAACAAGGACCCGAAGTGTTGGAAGACGCCACAAGGATGATCAAGCCTTGATAAGTCGTTAGTTCAATAAAGAACCCTAGAGAGAATCCTCCCTCAAGAAGCAACTTGCACAATGGAAAGTTTATAATAATCTTCAATCTAAATTGTCTACCTTAGAATGTGCTTTACAATGTATTTATAAAGGTTACATTCTGAAATTCTAAAGGATAAAATGCAACTTAAAATCTAGGAAGATAAAATTCAAATTTCAAAATAGTATCTATCCTAAAATCTAGATAGATAGTATCCTAAAATCTAGATAGATACTATCCTAAAATCTAGCTAATTTGAAATTCAAATTACAAATTTTTGAATAAATTAAATAAGCAATAACTAATCAGAATTTTAGGCCCAAAATGTGATTATTTAGGCCAGAATGAGTCCTCCTATGTATAGCCCATGGTCCAAGCCCTTTCATTTGAAGCCTCCAAGCCCAAAATAGGA
>JANTPZ010091913.1:0-19645 GCA_025593235.1 Vachellia pachyceras
AAAATATGGTAAAATTATTTTCAAAATAGCTTCACAAACAATTTTATATATGATTATTTTTACGACCATTTATTTTTTAAATAATTTTATATGATTATTTTATAATAATATATAGATATTTGGTCTCACAAACAAATTGGCAGCCTTGGTCTAGTGGTGAATGAGTAGGTTTAAAACGTTGAGGTTGAGATGCAGGCTTCGATACCTGGCTGTAACTATTATTTTATCAACGTTTTTCCAGTTCCTAGCTGAACAATTTTTTTTATCAACATTCACCTTTTTTCAGTTTCCAGTCACTCCAGTTGCCTTCTATCTCTTGCTCATGAGTCGTTTCGTGACCTCAGTCGTTCATCGCCGCTGCCGCATTTCGTGCTCGTGACCCTCAATCCTTCATTGCCGCCTCCGTGTCTCCTCCACAGCTTGACTTTTTCAGCCTCGCGCTCTTGACCCTCAGTCCTTCATCGCCTCCACCTCCGCCTCCGCGTGTTCTTCAATCTCGTGGTCGGCTGCTCGCCCTTACCTTCATTCTTCGTCCTTCACCTTAACTTTTCGCCTTGTCGTGCTTGCCTTTTGCTTCACTTCAGTTGTGGTCGTCACGTTCGTTGAGTGGGGAAGATCTGATGGTACAAGTCACAGATCTGAATGTGAACGGATGCGTCTTCTTCATCTCCGTGATGGTTCTTCATCGCTGCCCCTCCACACTCGATAATCAATTTCATTTCACTATAAAAGCAAAGTTAGATTTATGTAATCGATTTAGGATGGTTCTTCATCTCCTGGAATGCCCGTGATGGGACTGAATCATGATTTAGGTAATCAATTTCATCTCCGTGATGTTCTCCTGGAATGCCTATGATGAGTAGGATGGATCTTCAATGTGGAAAAAATAAACGGGCTGCCCTGTTAACCTGCCCAAACCCGGCGGGTTTCAGGGTAGCCCGTTTAGATCGGGCCTAAACGGGCCACTACCTGGTTCAGGCTGTCTACATCCGTCGCTAAATGGCTATTTTCCGTCGCTAAAACGAGGGTCGCTAATATTTTCTGTCACTAAATGAAACTTTTCTGAAGAAAACTAGCCATTTAGTGATGGATTTTTCCGTCGCTAAATGGCATTTTTCTGGTAGTGGGGCAGACCCTCGGGCCAGTCCGTCCCGCCCGTTGCTCTGCCCTAATTGCGTGGAATATTACTCAGGAAGCAAACAACGAGCTAGGTCAAGGTGATTGCAATAATGACAAAGTTGAGGTAACTTACCATCAATCACATAGTTTAACTGGTAAAGTGTTATATCAACTTAACCAAAGTCCTTGAGTTCAAGCTCTAGGAAAACAACATCATTAAATACTTGTAGTAAATCATCCTTGTAGTCCTATTAGAAATCCTTTAAATTAAAGTGAGATAGGTTTAGAATATTGAGTGAACATACATAATTGTATTTTGTAGAGAGATGTATAAATTAAAGGATAAATATGTAAATTTAGTAACAAAGTTATTAACTAAAAGTATCTAGCACGATTAACTTTTTAAAAATATAAATTTAGCAATAATTAATTAATAAGGGTAAAAATTTAGCAATATCGTTAACTCTTCTTAACTCCATTAACCAGCTAACATATTTTACTATTTTTAGGGTATAAGATTTTGTTTGGGGATTATTTAGGTACTCAAAACTAATTATTTTTTTCTTAACTTTCTTTATGAAATTTACTGAAAATAATTTTATATTTTAAATGATAATCAAACCTACCCTTTTTTACTTCTTTCTTTCGTTCTTTCTCATTTTTGTTTAAATTTTTTCCTTTCTTTTATTATAAATTTTTTAGCAAAAATAAATAGTTTAATTACCATTAGAAAGAAAAATTATTTAGACCAACTTTCATCAAAGAAGTTAAGCAAAACGGAGTAGTTTTGATTACATAAAAGATCCCAAAATGAAGCTGTAAACCCTAAAATATACCAGCTGGTTAACAGTGTTAAAGAAGAATTAATGGCATTGCTAAATATGCACTCTTATTAATTTATTATTGTTAAATCTACACATTTACTAATTAATTATAACTAAATTTACACCCTTAAAAAGTAAATTGTGCTGAACACTAATCATTAACTACCATACTAAATTCGGATATTTACCCTAAATTAAACCTGGAGAACTTATACAAATGCAATCATTTGATTAAAGGGAAATGCAAAGGGAAATGAGTGATTGAAGAAATAAATGGTGTGGAGCAGATGTTGCGTGTAAGAAAAGCTTCTCAGAAAAAGAGAGCGTGACAACAAATTAACGTACTGTTCCCTACACCATTAATTAATTTCCTGACACTTCTGCCCTGCCTTCATGCATGCTATTCTGTATTATATATGCATATGCTTCTCCCTCCCTCCTCTCGCTTCTCTCTCATATCATGCATGGCTCTCTGAGTAATTAGTAATTACGCAAAAGAAAATAAGAAAGTGAAAATGTTCGAGGGTATTAGGGGGTCTGTTAGTAACGATCTCGTTTTGCTTGGTTTCAAGAAAATTAAGCTGTATTTTATAGATATATATATGCTTCACTCTCTCTCCTCCTCTCTCTTCTCTCTCATATTATGCATGGCTCTCTGAGTAATTACGCAAAAGAAAACAAGAAAGAGAAAATGTTTTAATGTATTAAGGTGTCTGTTAGTAACGATCCCGTTTTGCTTTGATTCCATTGAGGCCCTCCAGCTGCTATTGATGGGTTATGGTTCATGCCATCCGTTGTTCGAAGAGCCATCCAAAATAAGATAATTATTTTTCTATTATTGCAAACTTAAGATTATCCATTTTCCTAGAGAAACGCCAAAATGGTTCCGGAGGCAAATAATGAACTAACGATTTTACAATCGTCTACAGCTCGTTGTTGGGATATAATATTAATTGATTTAAGTTTAGTTTTGATTAGTATTATTACCATCTTTCTGACTAGATTGCAATATTATAGCTTGACTGTCAAGCTTTATGTTTATCTATATTATTATTAAAAAATAAAAGAAACAATCTCTTTAGGGACATTAGGCTAGTTGTACATAGGGATTGGCAGAGAATTTTACTACAGTAGAATCTAGCAAAAATATTCACACATTTTTGGAAGATTACTGCTATATCTTCGTTCAACCTCCACCATTCATGCATGAGGAGGATTTTTTTTCAGTATAAACCATCCGGTATCCTGGGGTATCCTGGGTTCATTGCCCGCCCCAGACTAATGTGGACCCCCCCGCGAGGAGACCTTACGGTGGTAGCGAGGTACCGATGAGACAACCTCTTTGAGGTTGCGTTAATTATCGCGTCTGTCACTCCCAAGGGTTTGAACCCTCACCCTGAGAAATGCTGATAGTAACCCTTACCAACTCTACCAAATGTATTGATAAAAGAGATGTTGATCTCATGTAATGTTTTGTAATGGTTGATTGCAAAAGTTGATGCTATATATATAACTTGCATGGCCCAGGCCCATATTGATACTTTTTTTTAATTATTTTATGTAACTTAAGAAAAGTTTGGTCTTAAGCTTGTTAAAAATGTAAGCCGTTGGATGAATTGCTTTATGATATTCCGCTTGTAACATCATTGACTAAAAGAATGTGAAATTCATTAAATGTAAGCCGTTGGATGAATTGCTTTATGATAAGCTCGTTTACACAACTTAATTAAAGCAAAACTCTTCTTATATACTTTCTTCAACCATTTTTATAAAATCTTTTTAACCTATAAACTCTGTCTAAATATAAGCTTTTTATAAGGAATGAGTAAGAAAGAGAATTAGTGGTGAGAAAAATGATAAAAAAGAATGTATATATAGAAAAGAGACGAGGAGAGATAATATAATTAATAAAAAGTAAAATAGGAAAAAAATTTAATCATTACACAATCCTAAATTGTTATTATGAAAAGGACCAAACGGAATCAAGAATCGTGATCTTATAAAAAGGACCATAAGAAAGTACTTATCTCATAAATCATAAAATCACAATTGAAAAATGAGATGAATGTCTTCAAAACGTCAATTGAAACAAGCATTAAAACGTAATTTCAAGATGGAAAAAAAGAAAAAAGAAAAACCATTAATCCCTTTTGTATTATAAGGCACCCACTACTGATCCTCGTGGACCAAAGAACAATTAATTTTTTTCCAATTTTACCCTTCTTTAAAAGGTTAAGGGTAAAAAATGCTCATATACTTTTCTCAAATGTGCACTTGACAATATATACTTTGCTTAGGTGCAAAAGTGCCCACAAATTTTCAAAAATAGAGCAAATAATACCACATCAATAAGGAGAAATGTCCATCAACCATGTTCAGTGGGCGCAAATTACTATTTTTATATGATTATTTAAAGAAAAAAAAGCTCTCTCCCCCCTCTTCGCTGCCTTCTTCACCGCCTCCTCTTTCTCAATCAAAGTTATATGAAAACTCGTTTGCCCTATCATTGTCATCATTAGGATCGTTGACCTTGTGTTCTAGCTTATCATCCACCTTAACAAGGTAAAAATCCAGGTCACCAATGCCTCCCTCATTGAGTTCAACTACATCAACATGACCACATGAGGCCCCCACAAAAGGCTTGGCATTTACTATGACTACATCAAAGCCAGAGCTCTGTACTATGATGCTAGGTTTGCCTTCAACCAAACATTGTCTTTCTATATGGGCCGCCCAAACTTCCGAATATAACAAGTAGAGGAGCTTCAGGGTTTACGAGATCGATTTAGAGATGTATCAATACTACATAAGGGTGATTTTACATCCTCTCTCACGTCTAGCAATAAAGGGATGGATGTGAGAGGGGTTACTAAGCTAGGGGATAATCTCTCACATCCAACCCTTTATTGCTAGACGTGAAAGGGTCTTAAATTTCAAATTTTTCATCTCATGTTTTCCCTCCCATAAGCTTCCTCTTCATCTCTCTCCTTTTTAAATGTTATCACTATCACTCACCTCAAATCCCGTCAATCCTACTCTGCCAAACCCCTCCACCCTTTACCTCATCTTCCTCTCCCTCTCCCTCTTCCCACCACCATTGTCTCTTGCATCTCCCTCCACCCTTTCCCTCCATTTTTCCAAATTTGATAAACTCTTTGTACTTATGATGTCTACAATTGTTTAAAATTTGCCACGGTGCAATACGTTTAACTTTTCTTTTAAATTCTTAGATTGAATAATTATCACATATGTTCAGGCTCTTTTCTAAAAGACCTTTGGGTTTAGATCATGTGTCTGCTATATTTAAGCAGGTTGATATTGTTGAGCTTATCTTTTTGCTTTTCCTTCCAATTTTGCATGCCAATAAGAAGTGTGATCATGTTGGATAGGTTAAATGATGTCTTCTTTTCTTCCATATTGTAGCATGTTACTACTGAAGGAATGGCAATGGTAATGTAGGTTGAAGATGCAACTAGTAACAAAAAGGCATGTTCCTACTCAGTTATCTGGCCTACTAGGAATCGTCGTAGAGAAGATCATCAATGTTGTGGTGTTGGATGAGGGCTTGTGCTTCAAGAGAAGCCATGGAAATGGAATCTTCTACATATAAGATACAAAAAAAATGCAGAAGCCCTCTCACAATGCCATCTCACGTCCAACTCTCATAAAGCTGGATGTGAGATGGCCTGCCTCTCAAGCCCGGCTCTATTATAGTTGGATGTGAGAGGTACCCTCTCTAACGTCCATGAGTTGCTGGGCATGATAGCATGATATTTCTAACATCCCTTGAAAAGATGTCCACCACAAAATGAATGTTATAAGTAGGGGTGGGAATATGACAGGCCCCTATTAGGTGGCCACAACCTAGCCTGTTTAAGGTCTGGCCTTGCCTATTTATTAAAAAGGCTAGGCTAAGGCCTATTTAAAGGCCTAATTATATAAATAGGCTAAGCCTATTTTTTAAGGTCTGGCCTATAAGCCTTCAAGTCGGTCTGTTTATATATACATAAATATAATTATTTTTATATGACGCAATTTTAAAGTTGGAAAATAATGTAGAAATATGAGTATTTGGAAGTTTATTTTAAGTAATTTTAGATCACTCACGATCCGTCACTGATGTTAAAATTTATAAGATAAATTTCATATTTATGTGAAAATATTAGCAATGTATCCAAATATAAATATTAGTTGGCAAATATTTATGTTAGTGCTTGTGCGTCATTTATAAAAAAAAAAGAAACGTTGCAGCTGTGCGTCATTTATAAATATTAATGCATGTGTGTGTGTCATTTATAAATATTAGTGCCTAGCGTCATTTATAAAAAAGAAAAAAGAAAAGAAAAGTTGCAACTGCACTTCACGTGAGGGTACTCTTTAGGTGCCCCTCACATCGTGCAGTTAGGTTAGAGCGCTCTTCCCCTCTCTTTTGTCATCATCTACTCCTTTTAGGCGTAGAAGATTTTTTTTTTTTTTGGATCAATTAAATAATCAAAATTACTCATTCTCAATTAACCTCCTTAATTAAAGTTTTTCTAAATAATTTGCTCTTTCTAATGGTAGCAATATCATAATGATCAGACAAAAATTAGGATTAGGATTTGAGATAAAGACTGAATTTTGTCAAAAACTGTCTAATGAAAGGTAGAGGGAAATAATTGTTAAGTTTTCTTCATTTGGATTTATGATTTAACTTTTATTATAATTTAAAGTAATTATTCGATTTAAACATTTTATAATTTATTCTACATAAGTTATCTGCACATAATAGGATTGAGTTGAATGATTTATTAGTATTAATGAAGATAGTTTTGAAGTATTAATCAGCTTATGATGTTGAATAGATTAAGGATATATAGTTTAATAGTTTTATGTTTGAAACACTAAGCTTTAAATTTGAGTTTATTTGTGCTTAATTGAATTGTTGGATTAAGGGAAATAATTGGATTTAAGTTAAATCAAATAGTTGAGTCTATTCAAAAGTATGAATTTTAAATAATTCTTTCAAGACTTTAAATGGATATAACCAAGTTAATTATTTAATTTATGTGTTAAATTTGGCTTATTATATTTATATGTATTATTTAGGGAATTACATTGAAATTTTTTAGCTTATAATATTTATATTGAACATGATCCCTTACCTTTATCTTCTTGCTTATTGACTTCCGTTGCAAGCATTGCTCAATTCTCCACACAATCTCTCTCTTGTAAGTCTCATCCATTTTTCTATAATTGTTGAAAGTCTTTATGGGTTATTATGATTATGTCGAAGATAAGGTTAAACCCCTTTACTTTGTAGATTCATTCCTGAGAATGGACAGTGGCAACAATGCAATTGAATGTTCTCCTACTCAATCTCAAGGACCTCAGCCTGAACAACAAAATAATGGGAATGTTATAACTCCAAGTGATGCATCGGAAAGTAACAATAATACCTCTCAACAAGTTGTAAATGGGGGTGAAGAAAATTGTGTTATCACAAGAAAGAGGGAAAGACTTTTGAGGTATAGAAAGATTTTGAAGAAGTTCAACTTTCTGATGGTGTCAAGAAAGCAGTGTGTGCACTATAAAGAAAAGTTAGCTACTGATGGAAGAGGAGCTAGCACTAGCCATCTTAAGAGACATTTATATATTTTCTTATAACGGAGGTTGTTTATCTCTCGACAAAATAAGCAAACAACAATACAATTTCCACCATTAAGTGAATAAGGAATTAATCCTTTTATTATTCCTGGCACTATATATTCCAATGAAAAGATGAGAGAAATATTAGCTACATCTATTATGGTGCACGATCCTCCTTTTAGCATGATAGAAAATGAAGTTTTAATGTGGGCCTTTGAATATGCAAATCCATCTTTTAGAAGAGTCACCCATAAGACATTAAGAAGTGATTGCCTCAAGTTGTATGAGGCTCAAAAGAATACATTAAAAAGGATATTGAATAATGTGGGCGAGGTTCACATTACAACAAACATGTGGAAGTCAAGTCATCAAGTAGTTGAATATATGGCTGTCACTGGCCATTTCGTTGATGCTACATGGAATCTTCAGAAGAGACTTTTGAGTTTTGTTGATGTGTCTGCTCCAAGATGAGGCATAGATATTGCAAATGCAATTTTCAAGTGTTTGAGATCATGGGACATTGAGAACAAAATAACAAAATATTCTTCTTTTTGTTGACAATGCTAGCTATAATGACACTTGTCTAAAACTTTGAAGGATAATTTGTCATCGATCAATGAACTGGTACTCAATGGGAAGCTATTTCATGTTAGATGTTGTGTACATATTCTTAATCTGTTGGTGCAGGATAGTCTTAATACCATTAAAGAAATTATTCATAAAGTTTGTGAAAGTGTCAAGTTTATAAATGCTTTAGACGCAAGGCTGAGTCTTTTTGTGAGGTTGTGGAATTAAAAGGTTTGAAAGGAAGAAAACTTATTATAGATTGTCCTACAAGTTGGAACTCTACTTTCTTAATGTTGATGACTTCAACTAAATTCAAGCATGCATTTTCAGCTTATAATAAAAAAGAGCCCCATTATATTTATGCACTAAATCCTGAGCATTGGGAAAAGATTAGGAAGGTTTTTCGCCTCTTAGAAGTTTTTAATGATGCAACTAACGTCATCTTAGGTAGGGAATAACCTACATCTAACTTATATCTTGTTAAAGTTCATAGGATAAAGCAAGCAATTTATGAGGCAATGGAATCTTCTAACTTGTTCTTGAATGAGATGGAAATGCCTATGAAAGAAAAATTTGATAAATATTGGGGGGAATGCAACTTAATGATGGCTATCACAAGTGTTTTGGATACAAGGATCAAATTCAATGCTATTCAAATTAGCTTCCCCTTAATATATAAATCAGAAAGTGAGGCTAAGCGAAATGTGAAAAAGGTGAAAGAGGCATTGGAGGAATTATATCTTGAGTATATAGTTATTTAGAGAGGATTCATCTTTTGCATTAGGTGAAACTAATACTGATAATATTTCCTTACTAGATACTAGTGCACAACAAAAGGATAAAGGAATGCAATGAATGTTGAACATGATTCGTCAAAGACATTCATTTCCTTCTGCGAAATTAGAGTTGGAAACTTATCGTGCTGGTGATCCTTATATTCCATCTTCTAATTCTTCATCTTTCTGTGCTTTAGAGTGGTGGAAGAAAAATAGTGCAAAGTTTAAAGTTTTATCTAGGATGACATCTGACATACTAGCAATTCCTATCTGAACTGTGGTATCAGAATCCACATTTAGTGATAGGGGAAGGGTGATTGGTGAATAGAGTGCTAGACTTAATGAACAATCTGTTGAAATTCTTATGTGTTGGGGGCTGGCTGCATAATAAATATGGATTGAAGAGAAAACAAAAGGTATGGATATATGTTATTAAATTTTATATTTGCATATTGGTTAGGCTTGTGTAGTTGTGTTGGATTGGTTATTTATTTTAAATTAGTTCTTTTATTATGTGGGAGCCATATGAAAAGGAGGAGATTATATTGAAGCCTTGATGCTGATGAATCTGTGTTTAAATTTTTAGTTCATAGTCATGACATTATTATATACTAGTTCATAGTCAATAGGATTTTCTTATTGAAATTTTGGATTTTAATTTTAAACCTTATTTAATAATCCTTCATAATTATTTGAAATTCAATAAAAAATTTATTTTATTCTTTTAGGCTTTATGTAGGCTCAAAATCTATTTAAAACCTACAATTTGTATGTATGCAAACTTTGAAGCCTATTAAAAACTTACATATAATAAGTATAGTATGCTTAAAGCTTATTTTGAGGACTTCTAAATGTGTACAATAATATGCTCAAAGCCTACTTTGAGGAATTTTTAGAGGCATACATTATATTTAGGCCTCTAAAAAGGCTTTAGGCCTTACCAGGCCTTTCAAAGGCTTAGGCTTGAGTCTAAAAAAATCTTGTATTCAGGCTCAAACTCAATATCTTTATTACAGGCTTAGGCCTAATTAATTAAATCTTGGCCTAACCTAGTCTGTTTCCATGGCTAGTTATAAGGTGAAAATGCTGGACTTGAAAAATGTTCATTGTCGTACTATATCATAGGATTCAATTCAATTTGGGTGTGTTCAAGACCAGCAAGTTGATGCCCAAGATTAATTTTTGTCCAAGAAGTTATAGACCACTAAGTGCAAAACAAGAGTGACCCACTCCAATTTCCCCATTGCCATTGTTTTGAGTTTATGACCCAACAACCCAGACCAGTCTGGCAAGATCATGAACCCCCAACGTGAGTAATACCACATAAGCCGAGTCGCCGCCGTTCATAACTAGGTCCATGGCTGGAATATCCACTAGTGTGTACAAGATGAGCACCCCTGTAACACCTCTCTTCTATAGCTTTATCACCCATTAGAGACCTTAATTAAACCATTTGAAACCATTAAAAGGGCTAGAATTAATTAACTAAGTGACTCTAAAAAATTATCAAGATAGTCACTATTCACTTGGTAATTTAAAAATTTTGGCCAACTTTGAAAATTTATAAATAATTCTAGAAAAATCCCAACTAAGTGGTTTGAGTCCCTGATTAAAGCTTATTCAATTCTTTATGGAGGAAAAAAACTCATTTGATCAAATTAAAGCTCAAGCCTCCCTTTAAGCCATGTGGAATTCCACTGTTCATTTAGTACTCTGAAATAAGACTTCACCGTGGCCAACTTGTCTGACCACATGAAAGTTCCTTTCAGGTGCTCTTCACTGTGGTGAACTCCTCCAAAAAATGAAAATTTTCCTTTATGAGCACTTTCATCAGGGTGAACTCTACTGCTATCATTTTTTTATTTCTAGCAGAACTTTGAAAATGTATAACTTTTTGCATACAAATCTAAAAATAGAAAACTATAGATCATTTTAAAGCTTATACCATGAACTACTTAACTGGAAAGTTGCATGGTATTTCGAGCTCAATTGCTAATTTTTGATCCAGTTACACCATATTAAGGGTGTTGGACCCCTTTTTAGTGGCTTTACATGCTCAACTTCACTTTCTTCATGCATATCACATCATAATTCATACATTTATTGTGTTTGGCATATACTTACATCACTTAACACATAATTGCCATAAAGTAGTCATTTATCATACATTCATCCAAAACTCATCAAAAGTTATACATAGCAACATGTACAATCTTCCTCATTGTGGAAGCCACCCACCTTTACTTTTGTATCTCACTGCCTTCGCTTTTTGAGCTTGTGCCTATAGTTAGTCATTAGAAAGAATGAGATTGCAAAGAATTCCTAGTAGCAAGTATCTCTAACTAACACATCAACATTCATGATTATTTAAATGTAAACTAACATGCCATAAAACTATTAACAAAACCTTGCTTATTATCCATTTTCTTGGCAATAAGGTACTTCTACACATAACATAGTGCACTTGGCATTATTAGTAAGCTATTACTAGTGCACTATAACTTCTAACAAACTAATCTTAACACTAACTCCTCAACTTAATAACTTAATCAAATGTGATTAGAATGTTTCCAAAATTGTGTTCCTACTTCTATACTACACAATTTTGCCTTCTAAATCTATTGGAACCATCAAAACACATAAAATCACACTCCTTCCCTTCATTAGCATAGCTGAATGAAATTCACAAAAAATATAGAGGAAATAAGATTTTGCAAGATTTCTTTCTATGCACATGCATCATCTCACTCCTACACCATTTTCCAATAATCAAATAGCATAAACACATGCATGTTCATGCATCCTCATTTTCTTCTAGCTGCTTAAAGGAGGGTTTCATACTATATTTTCATAACAAACTCAAATCAACTCAAGTTAAGCATCAATATGTACCAAAACAAACATAGAGTTAATGTAAGACACCTGTTACTTCAAACTCTTACTTTTTCTTACTTTCTCTCTCTAACATTTGTTAAGACCACTCTTGAAACTCATTAATCATCCACTTAGAGAGGAAATTAAATTGATAGAAAGGAAGATTAAATGCCATAGATAAGTTCTATGGAAAATTCAAACCTAAAACACCAATTTACCTTGAGATTTGTCTTAAAACCCCTTCTTCTTCTTCCTTTCATTGCTCTACAACCCCTCTCTCTCCTATTTCTGGTTGAGCACGAAATTTGGGGTAGAAATGTAGGCTTGGAGGGTTTAATAAAATATGCCCATGTGATTTAATCAAACTGGGGATCACTTGTATTGACAGAGCAACTTTACAGTGATATAATCTACCACTTTATGAAATATCTCTTCTTGCTTCTCTTCTTTGTCAAAGAAGAGCACAATGGCAGCCTCAACTCCCTGTTGGGATTATAACGTACATACAGCAGAATTTAAAATTTTCTAATCCCAAATACGGATCTGTCAAAGGCGTTTAGATCAAGGAGATAGAGTCGTACCTTTTGCGTTTTGAGTCCAAAGCGTTTCTTGCATTTGGATCTCTTCAGGTTCCACGACCTTTTGCGTTCTTGATTCCGATCACTTCATTTGGATTTGGATCTCTTCAGGTTCCACAACTCCTAAGATGGTCAATGAACTCTTAGCTCAAATATTCACCTCCTCGATCTGATTGAAGGGTTTTAATTGTCTTACCAAGTTAGTTTTGCACTTAAATCTAGATGTTTTGAATATTTCAAAAGATTCATATTTATGTTTTATTGGATAAATATAACTATATCTACTGAAATCATTCATAAAAGTAATGAAGTGCATATAACCTCCTCTGGCAGGTGTATCTAGTGGCCTACATACATCTGTATGTATGAGGCCCAATAAATAAGTGGTCCTTTCACTATGGCCAGTAAAAGGTGCATTGGTCATCTTTCCCAATAAATAAGATTCACACGTGTCAATTGATTGAAAATCAAATGAGCTAAGAAATCCATCTTAATGGAGTTTATAATTATGTTTCTCATTTATATAGCCTAGACGACAATGCCATAGGTAGGTTGGATTTAAATCGTTTGATTTAATCCTTTTGATAGTTATATTATAGATATTTTCATTATTAGGATGTCCCACTAGGCAGAACTAATTCATAAGTACCTATGGTTAAAGTACCAACTCTTGCTCTATTTCCAATGCATAGATCCATATCCTGTTTCTTCAATTTTCTACTATCCTTGAGACCCTGTACATGCGTACAGATGTGACAACCACATACAGTATCTAATACCCATGCAGAGGAAGTAAAAAAAATGAATGTCTATAACATAAATACTAGAAGAGATAGCCCCGCTATCCTTCCTTTTTCTTTTTCAAATCTTCTAAGAAGAGTTTGCAATTCCTTTTCCAATGACCAGGTTCATTGTAGAAATAGCAGACTCCATCCTTTGGAGGCTTTTTCTTATTAGGCGTCGACTTATTTCAGGTTTGTTTGGCCTTTTGGTTTTACCAGTAAAGCCTTTACCCTTTCTAATGCCATTACCTTTCCTTTTCGTGCTTGATAACAATTCTCAAGTTCCTGAACCAGTCAAGAAAGTTTGTTCCATTGAGTTTGTTCTTCTGAAGGACTGATCGCAATGATAGCATAGCAGTATTACTAGTGGACATGATTCTACAATTTCAAAGTATGCAAAGTAGATTATTAATCTCCCACTAAATCAATAATCCTCAATATGATTAGTGGGCTAAGACCCATATTTCACTTAAATTTAACTCAACTTTGGTAAGACCTTAAATTTAAGTTATTTAGGTAGGTAACTCTTTACTAATTACATCATATGTAACTCTTAGATTTTATGGGATTCGGTCATCATATAATCCGGCATGTTTAATCTCATTTAATGCCTTGAGATCCAAAACCGTTTTGATAATCTCAATTAAGTCAAGACAATAACGAATTGTGTGAGTAGCACCATTACTCATGATTGCCTTCCCAAGATAACTCAAATGCATCCACTTTGGTGGAACCTACAACTGAGCGATCGAGGTTTTGACAATTATTCATTAATTGGCGGCATTATGACTTAATATTGAATTATGAGGATTTTTTTAAATTAACTGGTATATATGTATATAACGCAATTTGTATCTCATACGAATATATATACATATATATATAATAATATGCATCGTATGATCTAATCATAAGAAGCATAAAATATAATATAATATGGTTCACCTAACTTATATCATCTCAAACCCTTGAGATGACCTCTATAATAAGAAGTAATTAAAATGAGAAAATTTACAACCCTTTTGTAAATTTTAATCATCTTATGCCCATAAGATGACCTCTATAATAAAATTAACTAATAAATGATTTAAGAACGATATCCCATATATTATGAAAAATGACAGTATGAGAAATTATAACTCATACACTATGAGACATAATTTCCCATGATCAAAATGTAATCCCCTAAACAAATTTAACCACATAATATATTCACAGTTAATTAAGTAATTCGCAATTCTTTCTGATACCATTTGTAATCCCTTCTAATATAATTTGTAATCCATTCTGATACCATTTGTAATTCCAAACAAAATTAGAATTTGATGCCATTTAATAATTTCCAAAGAGTCATATGGAATTAAGATGATATCCCAAACATTATGAAGAGTAATAATATGAGAGATCATAACTCATATATCTCTCATAAATTTGACATACATCATATGTATAACAAACAAGAACTATTATATATCATGCTTTTCAAGGGAAAAAGGGATATCATACATCACATGTATGTCCCAAATTCATACTTTTCAAGAACGCATATTATATATCATGCTTTTCAAGGGAAAAAGGCATATCATACATCACATGTATATCCCAAATTCATACTTTTCAAGAACGCATATTATATATCATGATTTTCAAGGGAAAAAGGCATATCATACATCACATGTATATCCCCAATTCATACTTTTCAAGAACGCATATTATATATCATGATTTTCAAGGGAAAAAGGCACATCATACATCACATGTATATCCCAAATTCATACTTTTCAAGAACGCATATTATATATCATGCTTTTCAAGGGAAAAAGGGATATCATACATCACATGTATGTCCCAAATTCATACTTTTCAAGAACGCATATTATATATCATGCTTTTCAAGGGAAAAAGGCATATCATACATCACATGTATATCCCAAATTCATACTTTTCAAGAACGCATATTATATATCATGATTTTCAAGGGAAAAAGGCATATCATACATCACATGTATATCCCCAATTCATACTTTTCAAGAACGCATATTATATATCATGATTTTCAAGGGAAAAAGGCACATCATACATCACATGTATATCCCAAATTCATACTTTTCAAGAACGCATATTATATATCATGCTTTTCAAGGGAAAAAGGGATATCATACATCACATGTATGTCCCAAATTCATACTTTTCAAGAATGCATATTATATATCATGCTTTTCAAAGGAAAAAGTCATATCATACATCACATGTATTCCAGATTCGCATCATATGCAAAACCGTATGTACACATGAACATATTCATATAAAATACATCGCACATCTGAACTCGTAATTAATACGTCATATGCAGATTCGAAAACGCATACATCATGTATCATATACAGATTTGAAAACGTATATAATATATCCAGATTATCATGCTTTTCAATAATCTAAGAACCTGTATATCATATATATCATGTTCTTAGTCAAAACCCGTATATATAAAATTCGAATAAACCCTAAAATTAAAGCTCTTGTTGGGTTGTTTTTGCGTGCGACCCTGTAGGCCCATATAAAGTTGGCAGTGGGCTAATATCAACATAAGCCCACAAGTTGCAAGCGGTCTCTAGCAAGACATTACGACTACCCAAATTATACGGGGATCGTTAACACGACACAACCTTTTATGCAACCACATCACGTCCCTTTTGTCACGCAATATCTCGGTCAAGGATGAGGCATGGATGACGTCATCCTCCTATTCCTGACCATTACTTTCTCGATCCCTGAGTAGTCTAATCAAAGAAATGAAAACTCCTTTTCTTTACAGTATGGCCATACATTTCTCAGACTCACTCATCGAGGGGCCTAGTAATATCTCTCAACTAATGCGAGGGACAAATTCCGTCTTGATCACTCACATTCCTCCACATGAAAACCCTTAAGTCCGATTATAGCTTTTATCATCACCCGGTCAAAGGTGACTTTTGACTAGGTCAAAGGTTAGTAACTTTCATGCAGGAATCCATGATGATCTCAGGTCAAAGGGTTTTGTGATGTGATTACATATGAGATAAGCTAATGACTTAATCTATGCAGCATTCTCATAGCAGGTCGGTCCAGCACCTTGTACTCTCACAAGTGCCTATGACTTTGACTCGTCTCTCCATACATGATCAAAGTCATACTGGTCCTACTTTATCTTTGTTCCCATACAGATAACTAACCAGGGACATTTAGGACAATATTCATAATTTGTCCATGGATGCAATTATCATAATAAACATGCGAAATGTATGATAATTAAATGGAGAAAATACATTAAAATAAATAATGTGTGAGGTACAATGATTAGCCCCTAGGGCACAATTTCCAACACTCCACACAATTCACTTTTTCAAGAGTAAAGTTGCTTTATTTTTTTCGTCTTTTGGAAATGCTTTTAGGGAATTTTCTAATCACTTCCACAATTTAGTGTCACTAAAAATTCCCAAAATTCATCTGATTATTCCATGATTTTTCTCATCTCAACTAGCCTTCAAATATACTCTAAATTAATTTTCTCCCCAAAACCCTGATTCATAGATTTTCAGCCTTCTTATTATCCGATTCAGCAAACTGTTGCTAACTTTAGGCTAAAATTAATTTTATAAAATAGAGAATTTTGTAGCCTATTTGTCACCATTTTACAATACATTTTTAAGTCTTTAGATATTTTAAATAACTATATTTGACTACAATTCAAATAATCAACCAAATATAAATGACATTAAAAATTTCCACAGGGGTTATTTCGGTCATTCTAACTTTAAATGGACCTCAATCCATGATCAGTGGATTTTTTATGCATCTCTGGGTCTTAGGTCATTTTTTGGTATTTTGGTCCAAAATTACCAAAATGCCCTTCATCTTTTTGGAAATGACAATCATGTCCCTATGATCTGGCCATGTTTGAAAGCATAAACTTGTAGTTGTTAAAGGCCTTGAAAATGGATTAAAACACTTGTGTTTTCTAAGAATTGCATTATAGGGTGCAACCCCATGGTCGTTCTCTATGGAACCTTAGGCGCAATTAGCTCAACTAGCTTGTGGATTAAATTTATTGTGAAGAAAATGGATTGTTTGTTTCTAAAACTTAAATCATAAAAGAAATACTTAAAATAAAATTTCTTTTTGGGTTTTTTTAGATTATGGGAGTGCAGAAAACTAAGTACTGAAATGCAGAAGCTTTTGATGATGAATCCCCCTTGGAAATGGTTCAGACTATCATAGTTTGAAAATGATAAGGTGGAAATAGTTTCGCACTAAGTTTCATAATCAAAACTCAACAACTCACGGGGTCAGAAATTACGCAATGAACTCCATTCCATGAAACTCTTTAAAAACACTTAGTGTGCGTAATGAAATTGCTCAGTGAAAAATCCAATACAAAGTATTATCATCTCAAATACCAAATGCAACTAGGAAGATAAGAGAGAATAAGAAAGATTGCATTGAATAGATAGTAATGAGACTTCATACTACCACATCAAACACAGAACAAATCGATACACATATTAATCCAAGTTTGGTAAACTCTAACCAAGTATTTGAGTACAAATCACAAGTCCTAACTCAGCATCTATGTAATCCATAACAAGAACACAAATTAGAACTAATACTCCGCTTTCTAACTCCATGAACTCAAGCCTTCTCCATCTCCAAGAGGAAGGAACAGGTTTAGCTCCTTATAAGCTTCAGATCGACGCTCTTGATGAAAGGATTTGGCTGCATGATGGTCTGGAGATGGAAGATGAAATAGGGAGATATGATGGCTAGGGTTTTTGTGTGTGGAAGAGAGTCTTCAGATGTGGCAGCTGCTCCTCCCCATATTATGTGTGAAATTTACCCTAAATAGGGTTTCTTAACCGTTCTGGGTCGGGTTCACAATGTGGATTGGTTTTCTTTTCATTTTGAGGGTGCTTCTGGGTGCTGATACATGATCTTCACCGCGGCGAACTTCTCCTACGAGACATTATTGCTTCTGCCTTATTTTGCCTTGGCGAATGCATCGAGAGTTGCCTCCTCAGCTTCTGTTAGAATCCCCAAAATGAAAAGTATGATTTTAAAGTACCTTTTTCCTCTAAAATATGATTGAATGCAGATATGCTCTTAATAATGTCAATTGCACCCAAAATCATGCTAATCAAGGATAGGAACTCATTATTCTAAATTAAGTGCATTCAAGATTACAATGGGTCAAAAATGCAATAAAAACCTTGAAATTCTCAACAAAATTGGCAGAGAATTAAAGCTCAACAAAATTCCAACACACTAAGACCTTTGTACTCCTGGACAAAGCTTTTCAAAAATTCTTAATGATAAATGCATTTAGAAATTTCAACCTTGCTTAGGAATATCATAAATCAGTAATTATATTATCAAGGAGTCAACAAGGGTAAAAGCAAAGGCATAAACAAGGTAATCACTATGAGAACTTAATTCAAGAGATTGAATAAAAGAGATTTCCACCTAGGGGAATAAAACTGTTTATCACTCAACTCACTAGCCAGGATAATTTCACTCTTAGTCTGCTAGATTCAATATCTACCATATGCTTGTAATCATTCTACCTCTCCACTACAAGATCCATATTGTGTAAATCAATAGGACTTGGGGTTTGATGGATGATGGAGGCTAAAGTCAATCAAATGGAATAATAAAATAAATCCTTATTACACAGCATTAGAGAAAGCCACACAAGTCAGTGCCCCTATAATGTAAGAGTTCAAAGGAGAGTATTCAAGCATATATATATATATATATATGAATTTGATCAAACACTTCTTTCTTTATTTTTCACACCTTTTTTTTATTTTTCTCTTTTTTTCTTAATTCATTTTTTTCTTTTTTTCTTCTTATATATATATGTATATAACTATCAAAATGAAAATCACACAAATTGCATACTTACATATAAAAATATAGTTTTCGATGCTGGTACTCAAGGAAGAATAGCTCAGGGGGGTAGCAAGGGTAAATAATATCATGGTTTGTGTTTGGTTAACCAAGGTTTTGAAATAAAGGCCTCTATCATTTTCACAAAATATTGGATCATAAATCTTTGATTAAGAATCGAGACAAGTTCTAGAAAGATTAAAATCAAGACTAACCCACACTAATCAAATGAAGTTAGGCCCAATTATCCTCACGACAAGGTTAACGTCTCGATTAAACAATCTCATGGATTAAAAATGCAAAGAGTCACCTTGAAAATACATCATTATTTACCCTTTTGTTAACAACTTGAAAATACAATTAACCAAAAACTTTTACCCCATCAAACATGGATGGTTTTCTAAATACCACATTGCAAAACCAAGTTATGTTGCCTGCTCAGGAGTAGTAAAGGTATTAAGTTTAGAGGAACTGCTTATTTGAACTTGAAAATTATCATTCATTTTTTGCACTAAAGGTTTCACCGTAGCTAACAACTAAGTTAGTCACAGTGAACCACACCTGAGAGGGTGGCT
>JANTPZ010091914.1:0-16373 GCA_025593235.1 Vachellia pachyceras
GCGTTAGCTAAAAATCAAGATTGAAATGTAATGAATTGCTCTATACTGGCACAACGCTGTCGGTGCTGGAATTGTTTTGCTCTTGAGCTTTGGCCTTCAAATACATCAGCCTGAAATCTAAATCTAGGCATGACTCCATTTTGGGAAACACGTACTCACCAAAAAGAGACGAGGACATCAGTGAAATAACAAAAATACGGTAGGGGTATTTTAATCTAATATTTTCATTCCCCTCTAAAACCCCCCAAATTGGAGGGATCAAAAAGAGAGGGAGGGAAGGGGGAGAGAATATTATTTTTCATCCCCTCCCCTCCAAAAAATTCAAACCAAACAAGAGGATGGTCTCAGTAATTTTTCATGATCAACCAATATGTCCAGCAGTGGAAAATCAGCTACTTTCCTTTTCCATCTGTCAATTTTCGTGGATCCAAACCGGCTTTAAGCAAGAGCTTAAGCTCTCTGCGCATTTTCAGGCGGTGACTAAAATGGGCTTTTGAAAGCTGGATCTATACTTGTTTAAAACCACAACTGGGAATTTGCAAATCATGGCCGAAAAATAGTGTCTTGGAATTAACGGACAGGTCCTCACTTAGCAACTGTAATAAAAATATTCCCTTTTCATGTTAAAAAAATAAAATGTAATTTTTTTATAGCCTAAATGTGCAGAACTCCTAAATTTTGGGTCACTTGCACATAACATTTTAAATTTAAAAGTTCAAATTAAAGACTCTAATATTTCATGTTTTATCTATCAACTTCGATATTATTAGAATCACAGTTAAAGTTAATAGTTTTATCATTTTATAATTTTTATTATATACCGTGTGATTAAAAAACAACACTAGAAATTCCAGACATAATTTAATTATTTTTTAATACTTAAAATGTTTAAAATTCATAAATCCTCAAAACTGTATTTAAATTATTTATTTCTGGTGATTGAAAAAAGTATTTAGGATATTTATTTGAACATGCATTTTTAAAAAAAAAGAATAATACACTTAAATTTATAGTTAAAATGTCAACAATTACTTTCTTAAATGACACCGTGTATAATAAAAATTATAAACAAAACAATATGAAAAAAATTGTTAAAAACAGAAAGATTAACAGACAAAACATGAAACATTAGGGTCTCAAAATTAATTTGAAGGTTATGAATGTCACATGCTGACTCAGTTTATGAAATTTTATGTTTTGTAACATATCTTTGATATTTCTATTGTTTGGTAAGAATTGCTTTTTATGACCAGTGAATGCCTGCGTCTTCCTCTGAAATCGATTGCCGAAGTCTCCTCCAAACTGAAGAGACCTGTGCACTTGCGTCGACGCTACTCTAACGGTTAGTAAATTTGTCACAAACCATAAGCTTTTCTTACTTTTATTTTCCATTTTTTATGGCCATAACAGTGACATGATTGTCAAGCAATAAAAATTTTCAAAATCATGTAATTATCTCATTTGGAGCCATAAAAAAATTATCGTTGCAAAAGATAAAAATTCACATGTCAGGGAGGTAAACATAAGTCACTGATACTAAATGAACTGAACTTGGTTCCTTGGAACAGAGGAGAATGCAAAGGTAGAAGCAAAAGTGAATTGTCTGCTACAGTTTTTACTCCTGCTCTTGACAATATGCTCGAGGTACTAAAGCCCCTCAATTTGAAAGCAATTCTAAATAAAAAACAAAATCTAGGTATCCAACCAAAAACATAAGCAAATAATCTCCACACACTCATGAGCTATATTCATCGAGCTGCCTGTGACTGTGCATGCTCCAGAAGTTGACCGACTAACTTGTAAGTACGCCCTGACAGAGCCTTGGTATGGTCAATAAGTTGCTCATATCTGTAGTTGTGAATTTTCAGTAAGTAAGGATCAAGAATGCGGGAAAATTACCGTTGATATGTTGGGAAAAGTAGGCTAGTCAACATGGAAAAGCCAAAATGAAGACCACAAGAGGCAATGTCTATGAATTCAGCACTAAACATTTGATCACTTACACATTAGGATGATTGGGTTCCATAATAACAGTTCCAGTTTCAGTGTCAATTTTGGCATCAAGCTTTGAGCTACGAATGAGATTCACAATCCATCTCTCAGCCTCTTCGTAATTCAAATTTAACTTCTCGGCAAGAACTCTGTCAGAAAGATCAGCAATTGGTGAAATCAATCTTACAACTCATCCATACAGTTAGTTATGAAGGCCGATAAATCATTCAAGAGAGATGCACAGGGGGGGATGGGGTGAGGATTGAAAATAAGTCCATTCGAAAAGTACAATTGAAGCAGTTACAGAATTGGTTATCCAAAAAGCAGGTTCATACCCCATGTCAATCCGTTGGTGTATTCTGCAGTATGTCTCAAAGATAAATAGCCTGGAATTTTCAAGGAACTCATCCCTCAATGGTACAGCAGAAAAGCTTCCTTCTTCAACTTGTTTACCAAGGAATGGATCATTGACTATTACCTGACATTATTGCAGGTGGTGAAAATGTGCTAAGCTTCTTAAGTAATAATGTAGGTATATAAAGACAAATTATAAGCAAGAAAGATGTGAAACAGCAAGTTGATATATACTTCATAAAATGGTGCACATAATGTTCTTAGAGGGTTAATATTGGGTAGTCAGCAGAAAGGTCACTTACTTCTTCACACTCCTTCATCTTCTTTTGTGCCTCATCAAAGTCATAGTTGACATAAACACAAGCCAAAAATTCAGTGATCGGATCTTTATATGAATGCTGCTCTTGCTGAATGACTTTAATAAAATCTTTGAATTGAGGCCTCCTGCGCTTGTTGACAATGAATGCTGTGGCCAAGTATCGCAAAAGGTGTGGAGCACCGGTTTGAATAGCATTCAAATACCTGGAAAAGATGTATCATTTTAGATGTCAGATTGTAAACACTGCAAATGCTGTGTAGCAGAAGAAACTACCCAGTTTAATAAGGATTGGCAACGAAAATGAGATGCATGAAATGTCTATAAACAAATGAAGACAGATAAAGAAAGCAGGTTCAGTCCAGAAGGCATACTTGTCCTGATTAAACAGATCAATAATCAGAGTTCTTCCATTTTCATGGTTGAAAAAGATGAAGAGGCTCCAATGCATCAACCATATTCTGTTTTGCACCTGATTTGCTGGTGATGCAAAACTCTGCAACGGAGGTCAACAAAGATAAGCCTATGTTCACTTAGCTAACTTCCGTAAATAAATAAAATTCCTGATGCCACCATCAAACAAACCTTTGAATCAATTATTTCCTTCAAACGGTTCAGCTCTTCAAGAGCAATGTCCCAGTTTTGCATCAATATCTCAGCTGCAAGCTTTCCCCATAAAGCACTCAGACTCCTTTCACTATTTGTGCATAAAGCCCTGTACTGATAAAGATAGTCAGCAGCACCAGAGTAGTTACCACACTCAAACTGAAATTTGGCATACTGATACAATGCTTCTATTTGCTCAGGACCAATCTGTTATAAAGATGTCATTTGAAGAGTGAGAACTCGATCAAACAATTTAAACAATCAACATCGAGTAGAAGGGAGCAAAATAAGCAGCAATAATGTCAAAGCAAATTGTCAAGACGTTATTATATTGGATTGTCAGAAGGAATTGGGAGGATACTAAATCAAACATGTAATCTTGCCATGACACCTTAAGGGAAAAAATCAGTTCAATATCGCCAAGGTATGCATGTGCAATTAAGCACTGAAGCAAAATCTGACGGGCTTTTAAGGGGAAATGCTTTGCTATATACGATCAATAGAATTTAGGTCCCAGGCAAGGGACATATGGCAGAGCTTCTATAAAAGCATGGCACCACTCATTACATCTTACGAACTCGTTAACTATTCCAACAATTCGCTTGCTATTTACAAATCCGCCAACAAACATAACTACTCAACAATAGGGGAGAGTTTGAGGTGGGGAGATCCTTCAAATAGAAATCAAGTGTCTAGGTACAAATTCAGTTCCTGGGCTGGCTATATCAAGTCCTAAAGTAAAATCAAAACTCGATCCCCAAAATCACAGGTAAAAGGACTTTAATAAACCTGGTATCTGTCGTTGAGCATCTGAAGATTATACTGCTTGTCGGCCTTCAAATCCTGGACGGCGTTGGCATTCTGCAGAAAGGCCACGAGCGGTGCGGCGGCCTCCTCCTGTGCCTTAAGCCTGGCCACCACCTCGGCCCTCATGTCCACCATCTCTGATCAAATATACCGAATTTGCCGTTGGAGTATAGCGCAAATCAAAGCAAACAGTAAAGCACAGGGAAAGTTAAGTACCTTGGGGCACATCCTCAGTATGGTAGAGGCTCTTGTGGATATCCATGGCGTAGTCGACCATGTTGGTCTTGTTAAGGAGCTCGATCTTCGCCTTGAGAATCTGGTCATTCTCGTAGAGTTGGCGTTCCTGAAGAAACTCGAGAAGAGGGAAAACGAGATGCCTGTCCAAGTGCGGCGCGATCCGAGGGGTTAGGTCGTAGCTCGCCATTGTCAACAGAGAGTGCTCCGCGGGTAAGTCCTAAACCCTAAACGCAGAGATGATATGATAAGGGTGTGCGCACAGTGCGGAGTGCAAACTCGCTTTTTTTTTTAAAACAAAATCTTCAAAAGTTTCTATTCAATTTAGAAATCCTAATAAAAAGGTCATATTAATAGTAATAATATGGAAAAGAGGAATCTCACATTTTAAATTTGGATTGAGTTGAGTAAACTCAAAGACAACTATTTTAAACTCACTTGCAACTTTTTTTAGTCATTTTGATATCATCGCTTAAAAATGAATGCTTTCATTTTAAATTAGTTGACAGTATTACATCACTTTTTTAAAAGAAGTGAAAACTTTTATGATGAGTGTGATAACATTTTCATTTGGATGTGGATACCCTTATTCTAAATTGGTTGATGAGATTAATTAACATATTTACCATTTTTTTTTGAATTCAATAACAATTTCTGTGATTGTGTTATATTACTAAAAGTCAGTTTAATCTTTTTCCTTAAATTATGAAATGAGAGATTCCTACCTACTTCTATACATATCATTTTATTTATTCCTATAACTTTTTGAGATTTCTAAATTCAAGTAGTATTTTTCTGAGGATTTCCATTTTGTTTTAAAATAAAAGTGATATAGTTGCTAGTTGGTACTTGCTAGGTTTTTCTGAATGAATGAGATTCATCCAGCCAATACAATAAGCTGATTTTTTATAAAAAAATTAAATGCATTCCATTTAGTATTTGCTCTTATCTATTTCTAGCTTCAACTGTTTATAATTTTAATTATTATAAGCATATATACATATATATATTTTTGATGCAGAGAACGAGAGCTCAAAGGCTCAGGAGCAAAGACAAATTACATAGAGTGGGGAAAAGATCCCAAAAGATCATTCGAGTATAGCGCCTGAATGTGGTGCATGCACGGGTAGTAAACAGTAGAAGAGGAGATAGCCTTCTTAACAAAAGCGTTAGCCAAATGGTTTTGCTCCCTCAGGATGAATTGCATGATAACATTGCGCTCCCTATATATGAAATGTTTGATTTCCTGAAACAAAAGCCCAGTATAAGCATACTAACAATTAGAATTAAGATTATCAACCAAAAATTTAGCATCTGAATCAATGATTATTTTCCTGAAACCACATTCAAAAGCTAGCTGGAGGCCTTTGAGAATTGCCCATTCTTCAACAATATAAGGGTCACACAACCCCAACGATTTCGCAAACCCAACAATCCATGCACCCTCATGGTTTCTGATAACACCTCCACAACCTGCCCTGTTGGAGAATCTGGCCACAGCTCTATCAACATTGACTTTTGTCTAACCTATATTAGGAGGCAACCATTGTTTAGGATTAGAAGAATTCAGAATAGGCCGCGCTTCTAAGATGTCCTCACCTTGAACAAACAATTTCCACGTTGCATTGAGTGTGCTATAGGGATATGGGGGCTTGGTGAAGTGGATGTCAAACATCTCCTTATTTCTCCAAGACCCTAAAAACTAGTAGGCAACACCCCAAAAAAGACCCCAGTTACAAATAGAATCAATTCCCAAGGGTCTTTTGATGTTAACAGCAATCCAGTCACGCAAGGAACAGGAAAGGAAATTAATCATATGGGATGGTCCAATAGATTTAGACCATAGGTCCCTAGCATAACTGCAATCCCTAAGGACATTTAAGGCAGTTTCCTCTCCCTCCTGGCAATAAGGGCATAAAGGAGACGTATTAGACCAAGAGCTTCTCCATTTATTAGTACGAAGTCTGTTGTGAAAAGCTTTCCAGAGGAAGATCTTGATTCTCCACTCTTTTCCATTTCCATATATGATTATAAACAGGGCTATACATGTTGGGCGGATCAAGCTCGATAGAGAGATAGACACTCTTGACCTTGAAGTTCCCAGAAGCAGTGAGACCCCAGGTCATCATTGCCAGCCTCCGGACGAGGAGGGAAAGAGGAGATTAAGGTGGAAGTAACATCACTGTTGACAAGATTTCTAAGGTGTTGATAGTCCCATCTTCCATTGGTTACTCAATCAGCAACCTTAGAATTTCCCTCTTCCTGGGATAGAGGTCTAGAGCATAAGTCTTTGATAGTCTTTCCTGGAATTAACTAGATATCTGAAAAGAATCTCACTGTGTTTCCGTCCTTCAACTGCCATTTGATGCTTATCCTCAATAAGACTGCTCTGATAGGAGATAAAGAGCCATAAATTTGAGTCTCCAGGTGACAATATATATACCCTCATATTACATGCTATACATATATATATATACACACACTCATAAATTTGATGCTATACATACATATATATCTCCTCATATTACATGCACCATGCGACAGCCCTCCAAATCAAAATCTGACTTCATTTCAATGTCCTGGCCCAAAAACTTAACCAGAACAACCAGCGACCCAGCTCAAAGCCCAACATCTCTAACGAGTTCCAAGTCCTCGCTTATACCTGACGCATTGCAAACCCTTGGAAAGATGAACTAAACACGACTTTAAAAGAAAGAGATTCGATGGAAAGAATTAAATTTTGTAGAAAATATGATATATGCATGCATGGTACCCAGTGACAGATTCAGGACCATGATTCAAGGGTTCAATGTAGGTAGGTTCAAAATAAGTGAGGCTTATTATTAACATGTTATGAGAAGAATTTAAACAAAAAATTTAGTGGGTTCAAAATTAGCAAATAAGTTGATGTAAATAAATCAAATAGTACTAATATATACCTAATTTTCTGAAAGTCAGGAGGTACGGCTGAACCCACTGAAATGTATGTAGGTCCACCCTCATCGTACATATAAATTTATAGTATTAAATGACTTTTTTCCTCTCTTGGGAATGGTATTAAATAACTTAATGTTTAGAGAATGAGAAGAACACATACTGCATCCAGAATGCCTCAGCATGCATATATGGAGGGATGATAATAAGAACGCGGGAATCTTGACGTGTCCTCAATAAATGCACCATACATGGATAAAAAAAGCACGCACATGCATGCATGTAGATCAGGAGGAAGATCTTCAAGCGCTAATCTGTCCATTAACCTTTTCATGCGTTATATTGGATTAGTTCTCATATAAACTGAGTGAAGATTCAGGGCACGCGGCTTTACGGGAGTGCCTCTCAGATCAATCACACACAAGATTCCTGAATTTCACCACAAAGAAAAGAATAAACCACTGAACAGATCATGACATACTATTTTGGTGATTACCACAGTCCACAAGAGTCAATACTGAAATATGTAAATACATCAGTTTATAAATCGGATAAATTAGTTTTAAGAAAAAAAGGATGAATACCAACATTTTAAAATAATGCATTTAACTTTCTTAATCTTTTAAAGAATCAAATTAACTTTTACATTAAGAATTAAATGAACTTTTCCTTTAGAAATAGTAAATAGCTCCTTTCTTCTCATCAAAGGATGATATAAAGAAGCATTGTGGTGGGTGTCACGTCAGGAAAGGCACGAAACGTTATCCAATCCGTTTGGCAATGAAGTGGAGAAGTATTGTGGAAAAACACTGTTGAATGTGTTTATAAGTACTTATAAGAGGTTGCCAAACGGTGCTATTGAAAAGGAGAGATACCGTGCTGTTATTCTGTTTTCTTTTTCTTTTTACTGTCCATGTCGTAACTCATAATTTAATTTGATCCAATGATTGACGATCTGTCCTCAAGATTATCTCCTTTCCTTTGTCGGAAAGCATAAAATGTTCCTATCTTTTTTTTTTTTCTTTTGCTGGCTTTTACAGGACCGAGATGGTCACACCATACCATCTTAGACAAACTGATTTAGCTACAAGTCATGTATCTGTAATTTCAGCTTCGAAGTCTCACACCCAAATCAGCTAGAAACCGTAATGGTTTAAGATTATTCTGTGTACCCTGTGACTCGTAACTGTAGTATCATTTTGAGCAATTGAACCAGCAGGTAATGCCAAGAGTTGGACACTGCTGGTTCATTCCTGCGTTGGAGTTATTTATTAATTAATCGCTGTGATTAATTTGCATCTAGTAACGAATTTTCTATTCAATCTCTGTAAATGATTCTTTACTGGCAAACATTAGCCTTCCCAGCTTCCCGGCGACGCACAGCGATATTTCCTCCCACACGTCCATGAGAAGTTTTTTCTTCGACGTATTTTACGTTGTTGGCTTAGTGGGTGTTGTGTAAGTTTTTTCACTTAAAAATACACATTTAAAAGTATTTTTTTTAAACCGAGATAATATCCTTAACATATTTATCTCGATTTGTGTGAAAGTACTCTTCCACCATTTTCCCAAACAGGTTATTATATATGACCAACAAAAATCAGATCAATTGTTGGCAGACAGAATGAAATGGGTTTACCGAAATGGATTAGTCACTCGTAGAATAACAAATATTTATCCCCCTCTAACATATGATTGCTTTTTACGAGAGATGTCCGTGTCAATAGAAGTAAAAAAAATATGGGTTTTTCACTAAAACATGTGTATTTTCCTTAAGTGGAGATTCAAATGTTGATTTAGTGATATTAACTTCTTTTACAAGTAGTCCTTAGTGGAAACGGGATGGCAATATTGAGAAAACAAGGAAGAAAAATTATTCTCTTGACTGACCCAACAGACACGAAAAGGAAACAGTTACATTGTTAATTTCCTTGTCCGTAAGTAGTAGTGGCTACTCTGGCGATAGATTTTGGTCCCCGATCACTAAGAGACACAGAGATTCTCGTACCAAACCCCTATATATATAGATACATACACACTTGATGCTCGCAATATCTCTGCCTATTCACATTCATCGCACAAAATTAACATTGACCATGACCTCCCACTCTCTCTCCAAATCCTTCTCCTTCGTCCTCCTTCTCATTCTATGTTCTTCTCCTGTCCTGTTCGCAGATGACCCTAAAGAAGAAGTTGGTATGATTTCGCTCTCAGTACATTCTCCGTTTTTTATGTGCATTTGCTCGCACTGGTTGCTTATTCTTAAATGTCTCGGTCGTGAAATTTTGTGCTGGTTCCTTTTGGTTTGTTTTGATGCTGTGAATGGAATAATTTCAATTCATTTGATGTTTAAACAGATGATGAACATCCATTCATGTACGAAGATGAAAGTGGGAAAGGACCAAAAAGTTGGGGGAAGCTCAAGCCAGAATGGGAAGTTTGTGAGACCGGAAAATTGCAATCTCCTATTGATCTTCTAGACGAAAGGGTCCTAGTTTTTCCAGCCTTGGGAAAACTTAAGAGAGATTACAAACCCGCTCCAGCTGCCATCAAGAACAGGGGTCACGACATTGTGCTTGTTTGGCAACATCGTTGCCAAAACGGTGCACGTAAGCCGAGACAAAACCATCTTGAAATATGTAAAAACCATCTCGAAATTCATAAAAACCATCTTGAAATCCGTAAAACCATCTCGAAATCCACAAAATGCTTCGGAATCTGTAAAATCCATTCTCCTAACGGAATTTCCAAACACACACAGAATTCTTCGATCCAGAATAACTTGCACAGTTTTAGTTACTTGTTATCAGGGGTTTTCAATAGAAGAGTTGTGATGTGATAGATAGTAAAAGTATGTCTGTGTTGTGTTTGGCAGGTCCAGGGATATGCAGGGCAGATTAAAATTAACGGAACTTATTACAGACTTTTACAGTGCCATTGGCATACACCTTCGGAGCACACGGTGAAGGAGGAGAGGTCAGTTAAGAAGAGTCTGGTCAGGGTTCTTCGTGTGTTGTTATATTCACTCAACTTTGATTTTGCAGGTTCCAACTGGAGCTCCATGCAGTTCATGAATCAAGAGAAGGGAAGTTGGCTGTTATTGGAATTTTATATAAATATGGTCGCCCCGACCCTTTGCTTTCAAAGGTTTGACATGTTTCTTGATTTTGTGTCTACTTCGAACCACTCATCTATGATACAACCTCTTATCCTTTGATACAACCTCTTATCCTTATTAACGAAATTAAATGCATTGTTTAAAAATATTTAAAAAAGTAATTGTTGAATGAAATGACTTCACTTCCATTAATGAGTAAAGTTGATATTTATACAGATCTGTATAATTGTTAATATACACAGCTATACACAACGGAAAATTGTTAAATTAATAACAGAAATAGTAATTTTATGTTTAACAAATGATATTTATGATTTAAATCTTAATTTCTTTAAAAAAACCAATTGTTTTTTACATCAAGTATATACGTTAGTACATCACATTCATTCGCTTCTTCAACTTAATTTGGTATAAGTACACTGTTAATTTACGATTCTTTTTTTTTTTTCCTTGGCAGCTGCTTCCCCACATAAAGTCAATTGGTGAGGAGGAGATGGATTTGGGAATGCTAAACCCAGGAGACATCAAGTTTGGGAGCAGAAAGTATTATAGATACCTTGGCTCTCTCACGGTTCCGCCTTGCACTGAAGGTGTCATCTGGACTATAGTGAAGAAGGTTTTCTTCTTTCGCACCATCCTTCAATCTACACGCACGGGTTTAACTTTCTAATTACAACTAATTCTGTCGTGTTTATACGTTGCGTTCGTCTACGACACAGGTGAGGACAGTCTCAAGGGAGCAGATCAAAGCATTAAGAGATGCTGTTAATGATGTATGCAAATCAAGCACTTGTCTCTGTTTTCCATTTCTTCAATTATTAGTAAGAGAGTTCTCTCTTCGGAATCACAAAAAAAGCAGCAGCTCATTTTGAAACTTCTAGGTTCATTAAAATCAAATGCTGCTAAACATTTCTATAATTGCATATTGTGGGTGTGGAACAGGGATTTGAGCAAAATTCAAGGCCTACGCAGGGACTAGATGGAAGGCCAGTTTGGTTATATACGAAGGGACCGTAAAAATCCATGTAAGGTGGAGAGGGAAGTGAACTTCTTGTATGGCCGTTGACGTTGTTCGATGGGCAACAAATAAACCATTTAGGTATATATGATGATTTTACAGTCCACGCCACTTTTGGGAAGTTACTCGGTTATATCAGACACATACAATCTGTGCAAATCAAAAGCACATGTAATGCTGTATGGAAGAAGAATAAAAAAAAATATTATTCATTAGTTTATTGAATTTGGGAAAAAAAATTGGCATCAGAGGATAGAGTGAGTTAGATTGATCTGGTATTTATAGCAGACGATAGAGAAGGAAATTTGTACAAAACAAAGCAGTGCTAAGATCATATCACTATCTCAGAACTTATTTACCTACAACATTTCAACACGAGGAAAGGAGGTACATGCAAGTTTTAAAAAGCCAGGGAGTAGTAAGCAATCACACAGGCAAACCCAACACTCTCTAAGCAATAAGGAATGGCAGAACAGTTAGCATAAAGGACTCATAGGTGAATGTTGCAGAACCAGAGTAATTGGTATCCTTCTCCTTGAATTTCTCGGTCAGTCCCTGCAAGTCACATGATTGGAAAGTAAGACCTTTCAACTCTTGCACCAGTATCAAAATGCTCAATATTTTTACAAGTTAGACAACCATTATTAATTGGAAGATTGTGCACCATTTTCCTTGGTTTAAATAAGAGCAGGATGATTATCAAACCGACACAAGGCATAATGTGGAACATCCTATTGTTGGAAGTTCACATCTCAACAAAATTACGCATGAAATATCAAACATCAGATTACTAATTGACCATTCAAGATGAATATATTAAAAAAAAAAGGAGATTCTTCAAGATGTCATTTTGTTCGCAATAAATCTCACTGGGTTAAAATTAGTTACTGTTTCGGAGCTCACCTTAACAGTAAGACAGCACCTGCATTAGCAAGAAAGGGAACAGGGAATAAAAAATCAGTCCAAGAGGGAGCCATATAGACAAATTTTCAAAAGGATGGCAATTAAATAACTAACAAAATAAGGACAAGTATGTGAAGCAAAATCATACTCGATGAAATTGTCGTATTCAATAGCCTTGCTTTTCCCCCCAGTTTTGTCAAACTTGGAGACGAGCAAATCCAATACCACAGGTGAAACAGCAAACCCCATGCTCAGTAATGCCTCCCTCAACTCAGATGAATCGATCCTGCCACTCCTATCCTTATCAAACCTCTCAAAAATGGACTGAAATGACAAAGAATTCAGAATGTAAGTAAAAGGGGAAAATGGAAAATTTCGAATTGAGATTCGAAGAGACGAAAGTACCCTCCAGTTCTGAAGATTGAAATATAAAGAAGTGAATTCTTTTGGTCCTGCATTAAAATGACCAGAAAAAAAAAAGAACGTTTAAATAAATTCCAAATATAAGTTAAAGAATATAAGGAGTAGGGCTCGAATCCATGAGGTGCATACAAAAAACAAGGGCCAAGGCCACGTGTGAGTCAGCTCATCACTGTGAATCGATAATGAAGTGATGCCACCGTTTGTTTTACCCGTTTTGCCAACGGGTGCGCTTACCGAGACACTTTTCCTCTCACATAAACTACCTCGGAATCTGTGTCCGTTTTCCCAACGGGTTATCCAAACGGAGCCTATATGTCTTCGCCCTTAAGTTTTAAGTTTTAAGAAGAGTAACAAGCAGCGTAGAGGAACGAGTGGATTTTAGCCATCAACTGTATACTAGAACTATTGGTTAAAAAAAAGGGGGAAATTTATCAAGAGGTCCCAAATAAAAAACTTATTTAATGAATGATCCCAATTTTAAAAATATTTATGAAAAGGTCACATTGACAACATAAGGTGTTGTCAATACAGCGTATGATGTTATCAATGTATAGGACCTCATGTTATCAATCGAACATTTTAATAAATATTTTTAAAATTAGGGACCATTTATTAAATAAATTTTTTATTTAGATGCTCCCAATAAATTAAAAAAAGAAAAAAGAAAAGAAAGAGGACGCATTAATTGAAACAACCAAAACCGCGGAGTTGACCACACCAAATCCACGTAATTTAAGCAAGATGGCCCAATACAAACACTGGGGCCATCTGGACCCTATTTTCACGGTGGTAAGAAAAGAAATAACACCCTGAGTATTACCCAAAAGGCAAAAACAAATTAAAAATAAGAAGAAGATAACACGCAAAGCAAAGGCATTTTTTAATTTTACATGCAGTTGCTCACTGACCCAAGTAAGAAGCCACCCCACCACCACGTGTCCAAACGGAGACCCACCGCATCCACCGGGGATCTTCTATCCTGACGATCCCCCGGGTCGGCGAGGCCGCAAAATTCAGCACCACATGCCGAAGCAAATACTCCCCCGGCTTAATTTGTCGGGACATTTAATATCCCTGGTCCGAATTCCACAATTCCCCAGACAATTGAAAAAATGGATAAGATAAAATTTTACATAGAGAGTACCAATTTTCCTAACGTTGGTGTTGGTAAAGTGATACATGAGAAGATGAACAGTCCTCAAACTGAAGCTCTGATTGTAGGACGAAAGCGCCATCTGCAATTCCTTGTCATCGATCAATCCACTGCCGTCTTGATCTGCAATTTGGAAGCAGGCAACTACGCTGGGATCGGTGCCAGGAGGAAACGCCGATGGTACCAGCGTTGCGAAAGGGTTTGGGTACGAAGTCGCCGACGAAGGCGGGTAGCCTCCGCTGCCGCCACCATGGGTTTGGAAGTTATCTTTCGGGGGTTTCTGACCAGGTGACGCGTAGGGTGCAGCGTAAGGCGCGGCAGCCGGAGCATAAGGGTTGCCTTGGCCATGTGGTGGCGGGGATGCACCGTAGGGGTTGGCGGAATAGGTTGGCGCCGAGCCATAGGGCTGGCCTGTCGGCGGCGCACCGTAACCGTATCCGTAGCCGGGGGGCTTGTTTGGATATTCAGACATGATGAGTCGGTGATGAAGGTGCTGGATACCGGCTTATAATTAACTCAAGAATGAAAGCTCCTCTAGCTTCGCATTGGATGTGGATGAATCATGGATGTTTCGTCAGAAGGAAAAAAGTTTATTTTAGCTGTACGATTGTTTTAGGCGTTAAAGGTCAATTTTCTTTCTTTCTTTCTTTCCTTTTTTATGGTAAGAGGCTGCGTAGGAGCATCTACGAGCATTAACATTTGGCTTATCTCGGAAGTCCGTTAGAAGAACGGTCATAAATTTTAAAATAAATATGTGAGAGAAGTTTTATCTCAATAAGTGTAGAAATGGATTTTGGGGTAGTTACCGGTAGATATTAAACGTGGACATGCCTTTCATAAAATATTCAAAACTTGATTATTGCAAGAGATTAACGTTGTTGACTTGTTGGTATGTTGTACTTTACTACTTTTTTTTCCTGTCCGATATCTGGAGTTTCTCCCAAACTAATTCAGACCCGATCTGGGTCGTGTATCTGGAAATGGTGGGTGAATCTCCCAATAGTGGTTACTGCATACACAAAGACTCAAACTCGAAACCTTATTTAACCTAGAATAAGCCGCTTACCACTTTTTTTTCCCGCCCGATTCACCGGAGCTTCTCTCAGACTAGTTCGGACCCGACCCGCGTCGCGCACCTGGTAATGGTGGGTGAGTCTCCCAACGATGGCTACTGCATAAATCAGGACTCGAACTCGAGATCTTGTTTAAGCTGGAACAAGCCGCTTACCACTTGATCCAACCAACCGTTGCTTACTACTTTTGCTGAGCAAATTAGTTGAAGTTAATACTGGGCCCTTCATTATTGGGCTTCTAATGGGCGGCAGCTGGAGTGATTTTTTGGATAAAAAGCCCAACGAATCTGTTGAGGTTGTACCAAAAAACCACTCACAGGACACATTGCTTGAGGGCCTTCTCCACGTGTCTCCCTCCATCCGCTCCCGCTCTATACCGCTTACACTGAACTGGATGCGAAAATTCCTGCTCCTGCGAAGTGGAACTTCACACGCACCAGTCTTAGCGCACGTTAAGACAATGTCACCCATTCAGTGTACGTTAGCACACTTTGATACTACGTGCACCGCCTGCGTCCTCCACTCCTCCCTCCCCTCTTGCCACCCAACTTATCCTACGCACCACTCCATCCCTTTGTCTTCCACCATACTCCTTTTAGGGCTATTGAGCAGCTTCACTTTCTCCTTGTGCCGATCTCTTCCTTCATGACTTTCCAGGGAATTAGGGTTTCTGCGGTCAAGGTTACCCCCACATTGTAATCGCGTCATACCCCATGGATCAAAGAAGGCAATCCAAGGACTTGCTCTCGTACTCCAGTCTTTTCAATCTCGAGGTTTGTCGCTCTGGCCTTCCCCATTCTCTCGTAGCTTTCATAGTTTACTCAAGTTATTTTGTTTTATGCTTCTGTTTGCTGGAATGCCTTCCTAAGGCTAGAAGTTCTATATTCCTGCATCATGTCTCCAAGCTTTATTTTTTAATTTTATCGCTTTTGGTGGGTTACTAGAGTTTTGCATAATTTATTCTAATACTTTCTTACATTTCCTAAAGCTTATTTTCCCGCGAAATTTTATTCCAGCTCTTTATTTTTTTTTGTCTTTCTTGTTGCATTGTTTTGTAGTCTTTGATGAATTTTCAAGTCCCACAACAAGATGATGATTTTGATTATTATGGGAATAGTAGTCAGGATGAGAGCAGAGATAGCCAAGGTAGGCATTGCTTTTTTTTTTTTTTTGTTGGTCTTCAAAGGTTCTTTACCTACTTGGATTTCATGCACGCAAACTATAGTTGTATTATGCACGTTTTCTCCGCTGCATAGCCGGTGGATGAATTTTGGAGAACCAGCGCTAACTCATGTAAATTTGTACCCTGTATTTTCGGGATACTTCCATGAATAGGTGGGGCAATCGCAAATCACAGCAATGGGAGAATGCGTGGAAGGGAGGTAAATTTGCTGAAGAAGAGGAAGTGGTCTCAAAACATTGACGACGAAGACAAGGGTAAT
>JANTPZ010091918.1:0-18106 GCA_025593235.1 Vachellia pachyceras
GAGAGTATTATTCCTTATATAGCCACGCTGTCCCGTCTTTCTCATCATTGAGATTAACTTTCGGCTTATGCTAATTAATTGTCACTTTTTGTGGACAAAAATAAAATATTTTCTTAAAATATATTATCAACATATATTGTATGCGCTAAAAAAGGCGTGCCCTTGTGTGTTTAAATTAATTTAATAATTTTAGATACTTGTGATAATAAACTTTGTGGACGTCTTTAAAATTGTTAGGAGAATACATTTTGATATAATATTTTTTGTCTAAAATGTATTTTAGAAGAATATATTTATACTTGAATGAAACATTAGATTCAGAATGCATTTATTTTATCGAAAATGAGTTTTTTTTACTGTATTTTGAAAAAAAAACTATTAAATATTAGAATCTGCAAGCTAACGAACTTTTAGATTAAAAATACATTCTATAAATCATAAGTGGTTTTCAAATAGGCACTTTGTAATAATACATTTTCAGCAATTATTTTCTTAACGATATGAGATATTAAAAGTAAAAGAAATTCTGCATACAACATTAAAAATTGACCTAAAAGGAGACAATTGGGGACAAATTCCTATTACCATGTCAATTGTAGAATGAGATTTGTTTATTGCACAAATATGTAATTGAAATTTCACAATGTGCAATTAAGCTTTCATGAAAGTGTAAAATCGCATAAAATTTTTTAAAATTGCAAATACAACTGACCTTACATGATATGTAAGTAAGCTTCTACAAAGACAAAATGGGCGTATCCCATTCTCGAATTAATAGGCAATGGGGGATTCACTCCAAATTTTTCTAACAAGAACAAAGAACTGATCAAAATAAAAATACAAGGTCTTCGTATCTTAAACTCATACTACTTATGACTATACCAACTATAAAAATGGTGGAGTACACTATTTGCATTATTGGATGGACAGAAAAAATAGAAGAGGTGGGGCCCATAAGAGATGTGAATAAATTGCCCAATAATTGGCTTCATAGACATATGTATACCCCACACTCACTGGACATATTCTGCATGTGAATTCTCATTTGCAAAATGACAATTAAGGGCCTTTATAAAAACATATTGATAATTAAAAGACCTTAAAATAAGCAGCAGGCAACAAGTTATTTGTTGATATGGTAAATGATATTACTTCTTATGAAAGGTAATACAAATTCTAATTTTGTGAAACATATTTGTTAAGAAAGATGAAAATTCACTATAAAACTTGAAAGGAGAAAATCTTTTGTCAAATAAAAAAACTATAAATATTTCAACTTAAATCAAATTTTTATGAAATTATATAAATTAAAACTAATAATTTAAACTATAAATATCAAAATCAACATCTCATCAAGCTATGATGCTAACCATTATTTTTCATTCCCTTCTTTCCTATTTCTCCACCCACATGATAGGGACATGTGGTGTCTAATCGCTGAATAGAGGTATTCTAAACAAGTTATTTAAAAGTATTTAATATTTTTAAGTTTAACTAAAGGAAAAACAAAGCAAAAAAAACATTTGTTAACGATGAATTTATATGAAAAACAATTATTAATAAAAAGATAAATTGTTAGCAAACTAAAATATTTGAGAAAATTGAAAAAAAGTTCCTCATTAGAAATTTTATTCATAAGAAATATTTGATAAATTTTTATGCATATAAATTATTGTTGCTTTGCTAATTTTGTATACACATAAGCATCGGTTCTGATTTAGATCGTTCTCAATAATAAATGGGAAAATTTTTTCTAATTTTCTCAAAATATTTTAGTTATTGTGGGGAAGTATTATTTAATTTGAAGAATAAAAAAGGAACAAAAATTAAATCTTATATACATATATAGTTTTATTCCATTAATTTTATGCTGTCTTTGGATTCTATCTTAATTTCTTTTTTAAGAAAATAAAGTATTAAAAATTAAGAAATCGTGACTAAATTAAAATCATATTTCCTCTTTTGCCCCTGCATTATTGAATTAATAATCTGAGCCGATTTATCTTTTTTGCCACACGATGTAGATTTGCGTTCGTTCGTCCAGGCAGAATTGTGAAAGGGTTTTGGGAAAATTACATTTTAAGAACTAGTGGGAGTAATAATTATAATTGAAGACGACGGAATATAAACATGCCACAAAATGATCCATGTTAGGGGAAATTTTTCCATTAAAAATTTTGGGAGAATTAGGGATAAATCTCTGTTGCCAAATTAATTGTAAAATAGAACCTTTCATAATATACAACTGTAGTTCCATATGATGCAATTGACATTTCCATTATTTGTAATTAAGTTTTCATTGTATGCAAATAAACTTTCACGAAAGTACAAAATGGCCAAATGCAACTACCAGAAAAATACTATTTAACGATGGAAAAATCTATCGCTAAATGGTTATTTTCCATAAAAAAAATTTACATTTAACAACGGAAAATATTAACGACCCTCATTTTAGCAGCGAAAAATAGTTATTTAGCGACGGATTTTTCATCGCGAAATGACACTTTTCTAGTAGTAATACAAGTGATGACTTTCTGTAAAATATGAAATTGAGGTTCCACTGTATGTAAGTAAACTTCCGCAAACTTTAAAATTGATCATCACTTGATAATTTATTAATATAGTAATGAGTGATTTATCATCAATTCTCCCAAAAATTTTCGAACTTGATAAATTTTTATAGTAGAAAATACCATGAATCTAGAAATGTATACATCCTGTATTTTTATTCTAGTTCTTCTCATCAAAATAATTCCTAGTGAGGGATTTTTTTTTCAATTTTCCCTTATTTTTTGTTTGACAAAAATACTCTCAATTGTTGCAGTTGACATTTTAATCAGCACAAGTTCTCTAAAGCATTGATACTTCAAAAAAAAAAAGTAAACATATTTGTATGCTATTTCTATTTAATATGATACTTGTACTGTATTCTATAATATGTATCCCACATTCTGTCTTTATATTACTATATATTTCATCAAAAAAATTCTGACTTAAAAAGTTAAAAAGTATATATTTATGTTTCAGTTGATCACTGTAAATATATTTATTTTATTTTAGAAATAATTTTTAAAAAATTAAAACTCAGGATACCTATATTCATCCTCTAGAATTTTGAACAAATATATATATATATATATATATATCTCTTGAGCTCTATTTTCAACTGAATTGCGAAAACATTTATAGTCTAACTTTCAATTATTAATAAGCATACTGATCAAAACAATAATTAGTCAGCATGAGTTGAATTCAGAAAATGATTTAGTTTATAGCCCAAACAGGTTAACTTTTAGGATATATGATTATTCAGTTATTTTAAGAAAAATTAAAAAGAGCTAACAAATCTTATTAATTATACCGATTATCATTCATTAAAAAAATTAAGAATAGGGATTTTTCTTTGACATAAAAATAGACCTACCACATATATTTTTATTGTGTTAATTTTTAATATTTCCCCCTATATTTTATGAGCATACGCTCACTTTAATTTCATACGCTTATCCTAATATAGTAAATTATTAACCACTAAAAGTCTAATTAAAAAAATCATATTGCCCATTTTGGAACTTACAAGTTCTATCATTGAATAGTGCTCTTGTGGCTTTCATCTTTGGAGTTCAACAAGTGGACTTAAAAAAATGGTAAGTTGACTAGAAAAAATAATTGTATGGCTCAAGCCTAATATTGCTTTAACCCAAAGTGGGAGCTAGAGGTAATGCTCTAATTAAGATATATTTATTTTTTTATTGCAATTTAAGGGACAAAACGATAGTGGATTCCACTTGTCAATTGAAACCCTTTTACATTTTTAATTTCCCCAAATTATATGTAAGATAGGATTAAAGAAAATATAAATTGTAATAAAAAATAAAATATAAATTAGATAATGCTCTCCTCCTAACCATTTGAATTGCTTTTTAGAGCGATTTCCTTCATGAGAAAGTATAGAGTAGCTATTAATCTCTTTTTTAAAGGATAAAATTTTATTTTAATTAATTTTTATTATTAACAAAAAATATTCATAAAAAATTCAAATATCAATATATAGATTTAAAAAAAAATAAAAATATATTATGCAAGATAAATCATAGGTATAGACTATTTTTAAGACAGCTACCAAAATTGTATATAGTGATTCTTAAATGAGCAATTTATATATTGTAAATTGAAAAACACAACATAATATACTTTCCCTCAACTTATTTTTATCGGAATATCCTCCAAAAATGATTGAATGCGGATCTTTTTTTCACTTCAATTAATTAAAGTAAGAATTATATACAGAAAATTTGATTATTATCAAGGACCTATTACTATATGTAAAAAAAATCAAACTCTCAAATAATAATAAGGAATATTTGAAAGAAAAAATTACAAGGTTAAAAATTACTAGAAAGTGAAAACTAGATAACCTTGTAAAGAAGAAAAATATGACCTGGACAATAAGTAAAAAACAAAACACGCACCCATCACTACTGAATATTAAAATAGTACTAAGCCAGTATATGACCTTTATCCTACCGAGTACATAAAAAAGTGGCTGAATTGCTTTTTTATTTTGTCAAAAGTCATTGAAGAGCTCTTGGGTACTGAGATTCTATCTCTTTCTCTTCATCACTCCCTCTCTCTATAAGAAGAAGAAGCCATAGAAGTTCAAGAAAAACTGAGAGAGAGAGAGATCAACGATCGCCATGGGAGGTAAGCTGAGCAAGAATGGAGGAGGGTACTATTACAGCTGCGAGAAGGAAATGGTGAATCTGAAACACAGAGTGAAGGTTCTGCAAGAGGAGATAAAGACGATGATGGTGGAGAGAGAGAGGGAGTACACGAACTGTGAGAGAGAGATAATGGTGTTTGCTCTGAAGGAGAGTGAGTGGAAGAGAGAGAAAGAGAAGCTGAGGGAGGAGGTGGCGCAGCTGAGGAAGACGGTGGAGGAGAGGGAGGAGAAGACAAGAGAGATGATGACGATGATGGTGATGATGAAGAGGGACAGCATGGGAGTAATGGAGAAAGGTGAGGATAACAGTGGCAAAGAGTGGGAAATAATGGGGACGAAGCTTCTTGTTGAGAAGATGAAAGAAGAAAGAGCAAGAAGAGATGAAGCTGTAGAGAAATGGAAACAACTTTATCTGGAAATTAAGACTGAGTTGGATGATCTCATCCAGAGAACCTATAATGGTACGTTTAATTATCTCATACTACATACTAATTCTTTTATCAGAACTTATAATCTTCACATTCACAGATTGTTTAAATTCCCTAACTGAAACTTACGAGTTTCAAGGGAGACGTTTAGTGTCATTTGAGTCAGAAGACTAAACATAATTTAGATTTGGGAATTATTACAGTTAAGTAAATATGAAAGTGAGTGTCTATATATTTCATTCAACAAAGTCGTTGTTGCTTAAAGTGCTTGTTTGGGAGCTTTATTACCCAAACGGTGGATACAAGTCGAGATAAAAATATTTCAAAATCTATAAAAACCATATCGAAATCCATAAAAACCATCTAGAAATCTGTAAACTCATTCCTCCCAACGAAATTCCCAAATACAGTATTTCTATTGTAACCATACTAGTGGGGTTGCACATAATGAAATGAGTGAATTCCCAGTAAATGGGTGAATAAATGTTCAAATTTTTGTTATATTACATTTAGTACTTAATAGTATTTTTAAACATAATTACTTATCTCTAAAATATTATTATAGCTGTAGTACTACAGAATATTTCTCGAAAGTAATCATGTGTGCTGAACATATGCATGTTTCTGTTTTTTTATTTTCATTTAATATAGCTTACTTTAATTAATTGATAGAAGAGATCTAGAACATTTACAGTTTTTGTGTTTGAGAAACTGGTTATTCTATTTTCCTAGGCAAAAAATTGAAATTTCACATTATATCTTGTTAACATTACTTAATTAATTGCAATGACATTTCTCTTACCATTAATTTTTTTGTTTAAAAAATAATTTTTTCTTGAGAGAATTGGGGAAAATCCTATTCAAAAAGTATCAATATAATTGAGTTTTCAGGTTACGTGCAACTGAACCAATCTCATTTTATAATTAATTCCTCAACGAGGATTTTCACCCAGTTTTCCCTTCTTTTTTTTTTTATAGATTTACAATTTTTTTTCTTTTTTGTTTGGGTACAAGACAGATTTACATTTTCATTTAGTCCCATTCTATTCTAAGTACAGACCAACCCTACACCTACATCACTGTAGGTTGATTTATCCTTTTAACTAATTAAATTAAATTCATTCCTACCGTGGCTAGTTGGTAGGTTGCCTTTCACAATCCTTCTTTTAAGTTAGAGTTGATTGAAGAAAATGTACCATTGACCATTTTAGCTGTGTATTTTTCTAGAAGCACATAACATCTACACGTTTCTACATACGAATAGATAGGGTAGTGTGAAATACGTTATATACAACAACTTTTTCAAACTTGTTGAAGATGATATAGAAAATATGACCATCAACAATTTCATAAAAGTGTAATAATACCGACAAAGTTTATTATAAAAAATGTTGGATATAATTAAATTTAAAATATGTAAAAGTAGACACAATCTTATAAAAAATGTTAAATTTAACCATTCCGTTGGATTGGATCAAATGTCCCGTCATAAAGTTAGAGAGAGAATAAAAGTTATGTCTACTTTTACACTCTTCAAAATTTATTGTGTATTGGATGCTCCTGATGAAAAAAAACTTTGTTATTGAAATTAAACCTTAGTGCTAAATAAAAAAAATGAAGTTGTTGAGTTTCTGCACCGGTTTTCAAATTAACCGTTGCATAAAATATTTTTTACACGGGTTGGAAACCAATGTAAAAGGAGTACTTTTTTAATTTAAATGAAAATGTATTTTGTACCAGTTATAGTAGGATTGTTTGGATAGTCCGTTTGTGCATCCAAAAGCCATTCCTGCGTTTACCGAGACAAATTTCATCTCACATATTTACCTCAAAATCTATGTCCGTTCTCCCAACGGACTTACTAAACAAGCATAGTGTTTGTTTGGAAAGCTTATTTACTCCCCAAAAGCACGTTCAACAATATTTTTCCGTAAAACGAAATAACCTCCTCCATATATTTATCTCGACTTGCGTAAAAGTACTTATCTACTGCGTTCCCAAACGGATATAATATTGTTAAAGATGAAATTATGTTTAAAATTTTTAAATGCTTGTGGTAAAGCATAGTGAAATAAGAAAATCGATAATAATTAGATGCAGGTATGATCTAGATTAAATATAAATTAAATTATTGATGACAATGTTGATTTTTTTTTTTCACAGGTGATGGACTATGTTGGAAAGCAGAAGAGAATGAGGAGAATATTCAGAGAATGAAGACAGATTTAGAAGATAAAGAAGGGACCATCAAGTCACTGAGATCTGAATTGGAGTCATTGGAGCTAGAAAAGGTGAAAAAGGAGAGGGAGTTTGATTTGTTGAGACAAAGCTTGAGGATCATGAATGGCAACAAGAAGAATTCGGTTCAGACAAAAGAGAAGCTTTTGATGAAACCCAAAAAAATTGATAGACAATTAATTAATTAATCACTTAGTTTGCTTCAACAATTGTAAAATTGAAGATTCTCTAAAGGTTAAAGAGAAAAGTAGGTCCCACCTATGTGAAATTTACATATGTAGATAGGTGATGAGACCTTTTCCTTTCCTTCTTTCTTTCATTGTTATTTTCAAAGACTTTAGTTTGAATATGTATATGTCCTATTGTATACCTATTTCATGATCATTTCCTTATTTAAATAAAAAATAAGTAGGGAGAAAGATATAGGGCCCGTTAGGAAAACCGGTAGAGAAGTACTTTTGCCATTTACGAAGTAAATGTATGAAGAAGATTATCCAATTTTACGAAAAATACTGTTAAATATGCGTTTTGGATGTTTAGAAGCTTTACCAAACGCTCCCATAAATTGTTAGAAAATGAAGAGGGAGGGAAATCATAATGATCTATATGAGTTCAAATCCGAGTTAAACTCAAGTTAAATAAGCCAGTGACAGGGGTGAGAAATAGCTGCTTCCCCCTCAATTAACAATCAAAAAATTAAAAGCTGATTTCATTTTGTAGTTATTAAGGAAGCTTTCTTATTTTCTAATAAAATAGTTTAACCCATTAAGGGCGAACTTAAATCCAAAGTCCAACATAAGGAATTACCTAAATATAATAATTTCACAATGGTCCCTTGAAATGGCTTGACCCTTGTGAAGTTGCTAGGAATAATTTCGGAATGAAGTTTTTATAATTGGTCTGATTGTCCTAAATGAAATTAGTTATCATAGTATTAGTTATTCTTGTTGTAATGGTTATACATCGGTTGGGAGGATGAATAAAACATACCTTATAATAGTGTTGATGCTACCTTCCCCTCATGTACTGAGTGTCTACGGCTGTATTTAGGAAATGAAATTTTGTTCTCAGTCACGATTGCAAATCGGGATAATATCTGTAAGGAAGTGGTGTTAGGCTATTACAAGTGGTATTGACTGAACATCATGCTACATATGGGGTCAAATTAGCAGTAGATAGATCCATCTTATTAGATGGACGAAGCAACAGTGACAAATATATTGGGATCAAAATGACTAGTAGGTATGCGAATTTAGTTATAAACTAACAATATTTCCCACGGGAAGTTGCTGAAATCATAAAGATAATTCAAGGCCTAGCCTAAAAATTTTATAAAGGTAATTGTTATAACTGACTGTATTGAGGCAATTAACTATAATTTAAGGGGTTGTGACTTGACTTACCTTTTAAGGATGTGATATATGACTTTAGATTGATTCTCCGTAGAGATTGATTGACAAGTTGTAGTCTATTGTGTCAGTATAGATACGATACCTATTACTGATTATTTGGTTAAACTTTCATGTAGACTAGAGGTAAGCTTTGAGCACCCTCCAACTAGTACAGATGAGGAGGTGGTTGAGGCAAATAGAGTTATAGATCGAAGTTGTTGTAATATGTCGTTTTGAGTAATGAATTCTGGTTTTATTTAGAAGAAAAAATAGAAAAGGAAGTTAGAGGCAATACAACTATTTGCTATTTTTGTTCTTCTTTCACTCACATTCTTTAATTGAATGCAAACAAATTCATATTTAAAAGAAGCTTCCATTCACCTTACGATAGAGTAATATATAAGCCAAAAGAATGTCAAATGATTTAATTGGTTGTTTTTATTTACCTAATTTCATATTCACCTTTCAATTCTCATTAACGTGGAAATATAATTAATTAATTAATCTCTTTAAAAACTTGTCAAACTTTGAGAACAGCAATAAAATTATTTCCTTTAAATCAATTACACTAGTTAAATAATAGAAGGGATTTAATATCTTTTTTAAAAATTGAATCAGAATTTTATGAAAAGTACCTTGCAAAAAATAGAGTGAATAATAATATATAATAATATTAATAAAGAATTTTTCATTGGGATCATCCATAGAGCTTCATCAATCGTCTCTTTGTTTCACAAAACAACAAACGAATTATCTGTCAGGAAGGTCCCATGTTTCTCTAATAATAATAATAATAATAATAATAATAATAATAATAATAATATGTGAAGGAATCTAACACCATTATTGCTTCCACTTTATGTCAAATATTTTATTTTCACCTTTTTTTAGTACAAAATCAGCTTTCGTGTCACTTAATAATGCTTTCTACCACTCACTCGTGACAAGTTTGGCACATTTTTTCTTTCCCTGTTTTGTCAAAAAGTGTCAAATTCAAAAATCAATAAATAATTGAATTTGAAATCTCATTCTTCTTCCATATATGTATAAAGTAATTTTTGTCATGATGATGTCATTTACACGTAGGGTTATAGAATTGAATAAAAACTAATAAATAATTAAATTTAATATTTTAACCACTAATTTTATTTAACAAAAAATGTTGACTTAGTAAATTAAACATTGATTATGCAATAAATATTAACAAAATATGTTTAAATTTTAAGATATATCGAATATTCTATTAAAAAGATTCAATTTTATAACATAAAAATAAATTCTAAAGTATATTTTATCAGTATTTAACTGTAAACTCATCATTTAATTTTGTTGAATCAATTTTTCTCTGTTGAATAAAATTAATCACTTAAAAATTATAAGTGACTATAGGTATTTTATAAACTAAAGGGATTAATTTAAAATTTGATATAAATTTAAAGGATCGAATCTGCAATTTAGTCTAAGAATTTTCTTATATTTCTCCCTTTTTATTAAGCTTTTATATGATTATTATAATTTTTTTTTGGCATTTATACTTTCTGCTTACGCGTTTCAATTTTTCAGTCAATCGAGTCATGGTTAGGTTTAGTATATTGAATTCTTAACACTGCTTAATTTAACTTATAATAAAATTCCCAATGACCAAATCTATTGTCCTAGATTTGAAACAAAGCATAAATAATTCATTTAACAAATAAATTTTGGGAGAACTAAAGAAAAATCTCCCATCGAGAAATTAATTGTAAACTGAGACATACTTAATTGCGCATATAAAAATTCAATTAAATATGCGAGAGTTCAATTATATAATGTGAAAGTTCAATTATATATGTGTGAAAAATTTCTTTTTGTAATTAATTTTACAATGAGACTTTTTTTTCCAATTCTCCCATAAATTTTTATTAAAACATCAGCAATGTAAATATAAAGAAAAAGAAAAGGAAAAATAAAAGTCGAATCCAAACAAATAGACAGCTATTTCAAATTCCTTGGGACATGTGACAACACTTATTATGAATGACATGAAATATTTGGATCTTAATAAAAGGCTTCAATTTTCTAGTCTGCCATAAATAATTAAAATTTGAAACCTAATTAAGTATATAAGTCCTAGTGACCAGTGATGATATACTATTTCTCTTTGTCTGAACCTAAATATACGGTGTATTTAATTAATTTAGTTAAAGTGTTAGTTAAGTTATTTAATATCACATCTTTAATTATGGTTGAAAGAGTATTAATAAGCGTAATTTAAAAAAATGATGAAAATTAGAAATAGTTCCTTCCTATGTTTAGACCTAATGTTAACCCCCCAATTATATTAAGGATAAGATAATGAAAAATATTTACATATTTCTGGATTATCATATCATTCATACTCTCTAATGAAAATATTTCAATTATCCTTTTTATGGATATCATATCCCATAATTTTTTGATTATTTATCTTCTCACCATAACCCATTATAAGATATATGTATATGTAGATATATATTTGTATGACACACAAGAAAATAAAGTTGGAACATTTTTATTGGAAATAACATGGATTATCTAAGATGTCAGAGTTTATAGGTGTTTCTCTTAGAGTAATACTTCATATCTTTAATATAAGAGTTAAATAACTACTTTACAAATATTAAAAAATTAATAAAATTAGTTATTTGCAACAAATGTGTGTTATTTTTTTTGTAAAATACCATATTTAATTATGAGCATTATAACCAATCTTGATGAAAATAATCTTCATAGATATATTTTAAAAAAAATTATAAATCTCGGAGATGGAATGAATTTGTCTATAATATATTTAAAACATAATTTAGGTAAATTAAGCTTATGGCTTACTTCTGCTATTAAAAAAAAGCTTCAGGTAATTAAAGTATATGTGCTAGTGATGATTTTTTTTTTTGTTAAAACAAATTAGGTAAGTTGCATGAATGCCTTTCTTCTCCTTAAAAAAAAAAAATTCAAGGCTTGGTTGGATTTTTTAAAAAGAAAATTTCTTACTTGTGGTTGTCCATAAATGGAATAAGCTCTACGGTTTAAAAAGTGATTACAGAAAAAAATGGATCAATAAAAATCCTCACAATGATAATATGTTTGTACAAAAATAATACTTATATGATTATATTTACAAATTAATTTCAACGTTATAAAACGAATTGAGTAAAATTTTAAAATCTCATTAAACATCTCCCTGAATACAAAGCTCACACAATAAATGAATGATAAAAATGTAGTTTCATGTGAAAAAATAAAGATATGATTTATACAGTTTGAATTACTGTCGGGTACTAAATGTAAAAACTCTCTCATTGGAAATTAAAATATTAATTTACCATGTTGTTAAGGATTAATCAACTCCATTAAATAAATCTAAGTTTTTATTTTTTTTTCAGTTGCCCACCCGGTTCACCGGAGCTTCGCCCCGACTATGTCCGGATCCGACCCGCGTCGCGCACCTGGCATGGTGGGTGAGTCTCCCAACGGTGGCTGTTGCATACACAAGGCTCGAATTTGAGATCTTGCTTAAGTTGGAATAAGCCACTTACCACTTGATTCAACCAGCCGTTGGTTAAGTTTTTATTTTTGAAATTGAGGAGTACATGGCTGTGTAGACTGTAGAAGCAGTGAATGGGCTTAATATTTCTCGGCAAAAAAAAATGCAAATGGGCTTATTATGGGCCTATTGGATTGTGACATGATTGGACTAGCTGAGCTTTAAACCTAAATGGGCTGACCATTTTTGTCATTGGGCCCAGTCCCATGATTTACATGCCATACTTGCAAATGTGCCGAGAATCAATCGGACTTATCATTAAACCAGTAAAGGCAATAGTTCAAGGGTTAATGGATCAATCGTGATTGAACTATTGTCAATCCATCAAATCATGGTTTAAATATTAGTCTTTCCAATCATATATAAGTCACCTCATTACATGGTAAAGAGAGAATGTTTTATTTGATTATATTTATAATTCATCTCATTAAATTTTTTATGTGAATGTGCAATTTTACCTTTCACTAATTATGTATTGACTTTATTCTCATGTTATAGTGTATATTACATAGGGATAAAGTTGAAAAGTTGTTTAATTTTTAGGGCAAAGTTAACACGGTTCAATGCTTCCTTGGTCTGGGTGAAATACGTCGGAAGTGACTCATAAATAGGATCAGAGCTGTAAATAAGCACATAAAATTTCATGAATAATAGTTTATAGAAACATTGTAGTAGTAGTACTAAATAATAATAATAATAATAATAATAATAATAATAATAATAAAGATAATTAATTAAGTAATTTAAGGGCACTTGGGTCCTCCTTCTTTGGTCTTCCAATTGTTGTAGCAAGGGCACTCTTCCTTGTGGCCATATGTTCCTGAAGGCACACAGAGACATTTCTGGCAACACTTATTGCAAAATGTTAAACATGCCTTCCTGTGCTGAGTTTTTGAACAGCGATAATCACATGCCCCAGCACATTCTGATTAATCAAAACCACAAATTAATTAATTGATTAAGCATCATCAATTAATTATAAAAATTAGTATAATTAAATAAGGGTAAAGTAGGTAAAAATAACCCGAAAGTTCTTGCTTATAGCCATTAGGACTATTTTAGACCCGGAAGGTTTTAAAAGGGAGGTGATTTTTCCATTTCGTTACATTATCAAACAGTCAACTATTTAGTTTACCAATGTATGATGCAGATAAATTAGTCAACTTTAATGATCAAAATCAGCGTTTTAAACGTCGGGAAAAATATTGTCCTTCTTTAAAAGGTCACCCAAAAACTTCTGGGTGCCCAATATTCCTCAATGGAGAAAACTTTTGGATTATTTTTGTATAATAACCCATTAAATAATTCTAACCAACTAAAGGTTAATACAACCCTCAAGTTTATCTTTATTTTGGTTTTGATCATTGTCAACCTTAAAATCAATGGTTTTAGTCGCTCAAAAGGTAAAATTTTTCAATCTTTTATCATATTATAGAAAATAATGTTTTAAATAAAATGAAACTTGAGGGATCAATTAACCTTCAACTAAGATATGAAATGAAAATTTTACAAGATTAATTAGCTAGCTACTAATTACGTTCTGGACGAAGTGATCCTTCTCCACCAGCCTGAAAATTTTATGAAGGAAAAGAAAATTAGATTATTAATCCGCAGTTATATATATATATATATAAACTGCATTCAAAAGCTATACACGAATCAGATGAATAATTTATTAAGTGTTTTCAAACACAATGGGTTTTTGCAAATCTTTTTAAACAAGTTACAGTTTTGATATAAAAGAATTTAATGCCTTTTACGGCATGTCTCTAGATTTAAAATGAGTTTACTGAGCTATTTACAAATCGTCCATTTATAACAATTTTTTCTTAGTAAATACATATTAGATTTTTTTTAAAAAAACCTAAAAATAATTCCAAAAATAACTAAAACAATAAAGAAAAAAAATGAAAGGAGATAAAAGGATAGACTCACATGAGCAACTTGAATGACAAAAGCCGCAGAGAGGAATATCAGAAGAAATGCAGAATGAAGAATCGTAGCATTTGCCATAACGCCTCGATCGCTCAATTTTTTTCCCTTTACCCCTCTCTCAACAAAGTTGAGAACTCAATATTTAATTTTTGTTGAGATTCATCAATTTATAGCGGTGAAATGAATTGAGGGATATTTAATGAATTTATTAGAATTTATAGAGGTGAAATTAACTGAGGGATAGTTAATGAATTTATTATCATTAATGACATTAAATTTTGGTTAAATTATACATTTAGTTCATGAAATTTACATCAAATTTCGGTTTGATCTGTTAAATTTAAAAAATGCACTTTTAGTTCTTTAACGTTAACATAATTAGTGTTACTTAACAAAAAATTCTAATTCAATTACCATTTTACAATTAAATAATATTAAAATATATTTAAATATTGGTTTTTTGATATACTTATTTTTATATTTTAAAATTTAATTATATCTTATCAGCATTTAATAGTAAAATCATCATTTAAGTTTGTTGAGTCACCATTTTACGTTAAGTAAAACTAATTACATTAAGAATAAAGGATTAAAATGCACTTTTTAAATTTTAGAGATCAAATTGAAACTTAACGTAAACTTAAATTACTAAAGATAAGATATACTTTAACCTAAATTTTTTTTGCCAGAATTAATGACATTAGATTTACAGAATATTAATTGACTTTGAAAGAAGAATTAAAAAAAGGAATTGTTAAAAATGATTCCTATTTCATTATGAGCATTAATTACAAGATTCAACCAATCATGGAAGCCAAATAAATGCATTAATAATTCATGCACTGGGCACCTTCTAGAAGGCGTTATTAACTTTTTTATAAAATCATTTAATGGTTTAACCACGATTACATACTTTTTAGATACTTAGATATTTAGAAGTATCATGTCATCCATACTCTATTTAATAAAAATGTTTCAAGAGTCTTCTATTATGATATCATGTTACATAAATTTCTCCTAATTATTTCTCTTTTTTAATAATCAATTATAATATTAATGTGTTATGGGAAAAAAGAAATAATTAGGAGAAATTCATGAAACATGAAATTTACAATATGATACTTGAAACATTTTCATTGGGTAGAGTATGGATGACATGACATTATGAGAGTATGTAAATATTTCAATAAAATTTAATAATTTTTCAACTCTACCTATATTTAATACATTCACTTTCCATGTTAAAAACAATATGCATGATAATAAACAAATGACAAAATTTTATATTTACGTTAAATTTAACCACGTGACTTATAAATAAAATAACTCTTCTTTGACTTCTTAAATGGAGAAATACTTACATACTTTCAGAGTACCATATCATTCATTGTGTATATTCCATAAATTTCTTCTATTTATTTCTCTTTTTCCATAACCCATTATAATAGATATTTATTATGGAAAAGATAAATAATTAGAAGAAATTTATGGAATATGAGATCTATAATATATGACTCTTGAAACATTTTCATTAGATAAAGTATGAATGATGTGCCACTCCCTGTGTGTATAAGTATTCCTCTAAATTTTAAGATAAATGGAAAAGAATTTATAAATAAGATGGGAGAAGTATTTTTTCCATATATGCACATATTTAATAAAGGGGTTAGAGTATATGTTTAGTATTTTAAGTTTATATTAAGTTTTTTGTAAAGTCCCTTAAATTTAAAAAATGCACTTTTAGTCTTTTAATTTTAACACAATTAATTTCATTCAGTCAACAAATTAAATATTTAAATTTTAAAATAAAAATAATTTTATTTAGGGATTAATATTTAAGCATATTTTGACAATATTAAATTGTTGGACTGCCATTTAAATTTGTTGAAAAAAAATTTTCAGTTAATAGAAACTCACGATGTTAAATATTAAAGAAGTAAAAATGTACTTTTTATCAGCCACTTGATTTTTAATTAGTCCATATAGGTTTTTTATTAGTCACTAGAAACTATATGGACCTGATTTAAAATCATGAAAGACTATGTGAATATGATTTTTTTTTATGAAAGGAAAAATGATATTAATGAAGCTTAAAAAAGTTATAGAGTACATTAAGAAATAGGACATAAAGTATTTACTAAAAACATTAAAAAAGAGGGAAGGAGGACTAAAAAAGAAGTTATAATAAAAAAGGTCTAAACATAATATTAATATCCTTGCAGATAATGTTGTGGAGGTCTCTAGCAATGTTCTGAATGTTGATGATATAACATCCTCAATTTTTGTAACTGCAAGTAAGGACTAAGCGGAGGGCTACAGATGAATAGAGAGAGGGTTCATAGTTTCGTTTTCTAAGTAGAAAGCAAAATGGGACCAAATTATCGTTTTGGAATTTTGGGATCAAAGTGATATTTGGAACATGGGGCCTAAGTGACATTTTAGAAATTCAACGGCTTTTTGTAATTTTGACCAAAATACCATGAAATGATCCTAGGCACTAAAAGGTAAAGAAAAATCCATTGATCAGTAATTGAGGCTCAGTTAAGGTCGGACAAAAATACTTTTGCGGGAAATTTTTACGGTATAATATTAAGATTATTTAATAAGTTTTATAGTCAAATATCATTATTTAAATTATCCAGAATCCTTAGAAATGTACTTTTAAAGTGGATAAAAAAAGCTCATAAAATTTCCTAATTTATAAAATTGTTTTGAGTAGAAAAGCAGAAACTGTTTGCCAGAACAGTAGTACATAAATAGAAAATCGCTTTGGATTGTTAGAAGATAAATAACAAAGGGCATTTTCAAAATGAGTTTGGATTAAGAAAAATAATGTAATAACATATTAATTTAAGAATCCCGCACTAGCTTAGTGATCAGAGAATTCTTAAAATGTATTTTCGGTAAACAAAAACCATACAAAGTAAACTTGTTTTTGGGAAGAGATGATTGTGGGTAGTGAAATGAGCCATGTGTCATGCTCTAGTTAAAGATGGAAGATTAATTAAAGATATTTGCTAAAGAATTATATTTTATTCGTGTAAAGTTGTTCCAACAATATAAGTAGACCCACAACTTATTTTTATCCAATATGCAGATTGTTTTAACATCTCCAAGCCTCCATTTCAGCTCACTTTTAGCTGCATTTAGAAGATAGATAGAGAGAAGGCGTGGAGCAAGAGGAGGAAGAAGAGAAGGGAGACCAAGCTGAAATTTAAGGTAAAATTGAAAAATGGTTGAGTGAGCTATTATAAAGATGGAGCTTAGAGATTCTAGTAAGATAAGGCAAGAATCTTAAGTAAGAAGTGACATAAATCAACATGGTATGCTATATGGTGATGACAAGTTTGAGTTGATTTGAGTGTGATATGTCCAAAAATGGCTGAGAAACTTTACATCCCTGTCACTTACAAATCACAATGGTTTTCGGCAATCCATGCAATCTAACAATTTCTTTGAAGAACAAGTCAACAATAGACACATCATCATTTGTGTTAGAACATGCAATGGAATATTCCATTTCATGCCTTAAACTTTTAGAGGTGATCGGCACGGAATATGAAAAATTCCCATTCGTTAAGACTCCCGTTAAAAAAATATCTATATCATTTGTTAAATCGCTAAATACTACAATAATATAAAATGTCTATAATGACATATCAAGCATTATTAAAATATAATAAAAACACATGGACCTTACCCATAGACTATGTAGAGCATATAATCTTTATAAATAGTGTATACATATAAGTTTTTTATGCGCCAAACAACAGCTACAAAATGAGCTAGTGTCTTTAATAACAATAAGGAGGCTCTTCACTATTAAACT
>JANTPZ010091919.1:0-14219 GCA_025593235.1 Vachellia pachyceras
AATTCAATAAAAGATATCAAAGTGTTTGTTATATACAGGCAATTAGTCATGTATCATTTACAAAATTCATGTTTAATATTTTTAATTCATTAAAGATAAATATACATTTATTTCTCTAAATTTACATTAAATTTCAATTTTACTCTATTAATTAATTAACAGAGAGTATTGACGTGGAAAATTTCAATGATGACTTTGTAATTAATGAGATTGGCGATATTAACACTATAAATTTAAAGGATTAAACTGAAATTTAATATAAATTTAGAGCACCGAATAAATACTTTAACCCTTTTATTTTTATTGAATTTTTCATATTCTTAAATTTATATATTTTTATCTATTAAATAAATAAGTTATTATTTAGTCATGAAGTATACTATTATATAAAACTAATGTCCTTTTTAGTACTTACCCACTAACAGTATTTTTATTTAAAGACTAAAGCAATATATAAAATATGAAAGGTCATTATGTATATAGATGAGAACAATAAAATAACAATACCAATCCATTTTTTTATACTCTATATTGTATAGATGACTTGTACGTTTGTTAATGACAACGACTTCTATGTAAAATATCTATCAAGTGACGTTATACAGGTTGCAGAACGAGACGTAACTAAGCTCCCTTAATTACGAAATGTAAGCCGATGATTATTATTATTATAGACTATAATCATTCAAATGAATATCAGATAAAATTAAAAGAACGAAAATAATTCCATTTATAATTATATTATATAGTTTGTCCCATGGCCTACCACGTTGCCCATTATATGATCAACATATATTAATTTGGCATGAGTCCTAGCTATATTGAAAAGTACCACGGATATGGTGAGCTCTTGTGCAAGTTTGAGAAATCTTTTTCACAACGATACACGTAAATCAAGATAAAAGGTATCTTGAAATCCGTAAAAATTATTTTGAAATTCGTAAAAAGTATATCGAAATCCGTAAATTCTTCTTGGATTCAGTAACTTCTTCTTGAAATCCGTAAACTCATTTCTCCCAACGGAATATTGATCGATATAATGATCGTCTACGTACATTAATTAATGAACATTATTAATATTTAAAGATTAAACAATATATTAAAATAAGAATTACAAGGTGGCTATAATATTATACTTACTAATATATTAATAAGCATTAGGCTATCGCTAGACACATATTTTCATGCATTGGATCAAAGTTTAAAAAACGAATATATACATCGGATTTTTATGAGGAACGGAGCTCAATTAGCGAAGTAAAAATGATATTCGAGCGGGATTGGGATGTCATTTTGAAAATTATTGAGAAAGATGCAAACGAAGTTGTTAATTGTATGGCAAAGAATGCACTTGGTAGTGCTCTTAGACACCACATCCTTAATGGACCCTCTACGTTTGCTTTTCTGAAGGCAGCGGGTGTCACTTAGTTCCTTTTTTTTGTTTTTGTTTGTCTTTACTGTTTTTATTTCCATCTTGTATAAAAAATTGAATAAATTGGTATAAATTTTATTTTATATGTACCCACATGGATATAAATTGATATAGTGATCGAGCTTTAATTTTTTGGAAAAAATTATGATGTAAACAGAAAGTAGAATGTTGGCTTGTCAAATCCTTTTGGACAAAATCTTTGGTTGGTAGGCAGGATTTGTACACATTAATCAATATGAAATTCTTCCACTAGTGATCATAAAAAACGTTCCTTTCACATTAGTTACCTTTATTAAAAGACTAATACCTCTCTAAGCTCTAACCCTAAATTTTAAATCTAGACTACACGTTGCCGAGTTACCAATGTGTAGTCTAAAATGTCCCGTTTAGCAACACTTTTTGGGAGTTTAAAAACCAGTTCAACAATGTTTTTTCACAAAATGAGATAATCCCCTTCACATATTTATCTCAACTTACGTAAAAACACTTTGTCACTGCGTTCCCAAACGGCTCAGAAACAATTACTGTGACAAGAAACCCTTGGATCTAACGGTATAAGATATGTCTTTTAGAATACTAAATTTAGGGTTTAATCTCCAACTCAGGCGATATGCAAATCTTACGTCAAAACGAAAAAAAAAAGGCTTTTTGTATATGGAATGATGCAAATCTTTTTATCATATGCATATATGCATTAAAAATTGCTATATGAGAGCTACATATTCATTACCCTATAATACTCATTTTAGCAGCCAATAGGCTGTAGACATTTTTTATTCTACAAAAAAAGTCTTATATTTAAAACTGGATTGAGTGATAAAAATTTGAATTTAAAAAATGTGAGAATAAAATAAACAGAGAAGAAAAAATATACTGTTCTCATCAAATCAAGTGTTCCAATTAATTACATTATTAATTTGCTGATCAATGTGCACCTTGTCTGTATCCACAGCTAAGTCTAATCCATTCGAAATGGTTTGTTTGATGATTTACCAAAAAAAAAGTTATCACTTTCCTTAAATAATTTCGTCCCCACATAAGTTTTTTCATTAATTAGCCGACCATCCATACCTGTCCACGTTTGATGAACACATTACGTATATCTATCATAATTTTAAAATACTAATGCTAATTTAATCTATTTTCTGTACAATTAAAATTTCGTATGAGTTGGATTTCTAGTTTTTATTTAGATCCAGAAGTAAATAGTATGACTGAAAAATCGACAAAAAATTACTTATAAATTATCCAATGAAATCTTCATATAATGATAACGAAATACTAATAAATTAAAGCTTGTGTTGCGAGGCATGAATTTAGGAGCTTTGAATAATATCCTATCCAGCGATCGTTGAATTAGATAATTAATTTATAAAAATTAGCTATTTATAAAAAAAATCAATTCTTCTAAATACTCTTTTTAATTAAGTATATTAAAAATTATTTTTTAGTACGTGTAATCTAAGGCTATACATAAACCGGTGGTTTGATCCAACCCGAGCTAACCCGACTTTTATATTTGGAAAATTATTAGCTTTTACGGATTCCGAGGCAAAAAAGTGGGTAAGAAAGTAGGAAAGAGAAAGAAAGAAAAAGTAGAAAAGATAAAAGAGGAAAAAGTAGGAAAGAGAAAATCTAGGTTTCGGAATCTAAGTTTCAAACTAAGGTTTTGTAACCAAAATAGTTTTTGGGAAAAAAAATTTCGTTTGGACAAAACCTAAATTATAGAAGCTGTTCCCAAACAAGCTCTTGGTCTGATCAAAGACAATCTGGCCCCAAGCAACACCAAACCAAACTGATGTGTTCATACTAGACTGGAAAGGGAACTGAGTCTCTAAATTAAGTAGTTTAGTCCAGTCTGATCCGAATTTTTTTTTTTTTAATAATAACCTCCAGAGTTTTGAGAAGCCTCCCACCCACCTGAGTACAGAGTCCGGTCCACACACGCCTCGGCCTCGACTTGAGACACCCTCTCTACTCAGACTCTCAGACTACTCTCACTCGCAAGAAGCCACCGATATATCACAGAAAGAAAAACCTATTTAGTAAATGCTAGTTGATCTTGATGGGTCTATCGGATGGGATTTGTACGTGAAACATTGTAGTGCACAAGAGTTCATATCTTTTGTTTATACTTTCCCATAAAACCGAATATCATATATTTATAAGAAAAGAATATGGTGCATAATATATAACTAATGCTAAATAGAAGTCGGAGAACAAAAATTGGTGCTCCACCGTACAGTTCTTCCGCAGGAATTGATAGAGCAGCTGGGATCTGTCCACTAATCCACTTGACTTTTTTTACCTGTCACATAAGCAGGTTCTCTCTGTACCCGGTTTTCTTTCTTTTATGCTTATAAATGCCTCTGATTCAGGTTATAATTGCCTCTGTGATATGGACCTACTGTTTTGTTGATCTATCAGCCTAATGGACATAAATTTGCAGAACACTAGAGAACGCACATGGATTCGCCTAATTGACTCCTTTATTTTGATAATCATTTAAAGCATAAAATATATTTTAGGGGCATCTAAGGTTTGGGAATTTGCTGAAGTTTGATTCTGGTTATTTCATGTTCCTGCTGAAGTTTGATTGTCATCTGTTGTTGGTGAGACTGATCATGTAAAAGCCTTATTGCTTACAGGCAATGATATTGGGTGATATAGTGATACTCCTTACATAGTTACATGCCTTGATTGAGCAACTATAGTGAATTTACTGGTTTAGATGCGGCAGGTTTTGTATTCTAGTCAAATTAAACTGAATTCACTGAGCATTTGGTATTTAATGAAGGGGGCAGCCAGTTTTATATTCTAGTCAAATTAAATTGAATTCATGGAGCATTTTGTATTTAATGAAGGGGGCAGCTTACTCCTTGTTGTTTTTTCTTCATCTTCTTCTTCCTTCCTCCAAAAATATACTAAAAAAAATAGAGAAAAAAAGTTTAAAAAATAGGAGGCCTGGACTACTTGGATTGACTGGGTAATTCACTAGATCATATCCATTCCAATCACAGGATGAGGTTGGACTGGACTAGACCTCAGGCTTCCTTGTTAGCCCGAGATCTTAACCAGATCAGATTTCAGATTAGGCTATAACCCGGTCCAGTATGGTCTTTGATCACCCTTACAATTGGAATAGGTGGGGAAAATGTTTTATAGGAAATTTGAAAGACAATGTATATAATACTAGTCATATTTATAAATTAATTCTAATATGTTTTACATCATAAACCTAAATAATTATGCATTGATTAAAATTCAACAACTTTTAGACATTATCTTTATTTAATATTCACTGTTACATATGAGAGTAAAGTTAATATATGATAAGTTAAGGTAAAATTTTACATTCATATTAAACTTTAATGAGATAACTTATAAATATAATCAAATAAAATCTTATCTCTCCGTTTTGCAAATATAATGACTGTAGTATATTGAAATCTTTACATTTAGAACTAATAAATAACTCTTTAGTTGATTTTTGTATTTAGTACTGTTGTTTTTTTTACTGTCGTTGATTGTTAAAACTAGCAGCTTTCTGAACATTGTGTGTGGTAGGTGGGGGGTGGGGGTGGGGGGAGTGGTTAGCACTATACCTCCACATTGTGCCCCACTACTTAATCAATCCATAGCTTTGATTGCGTCATCAATTTTATCTTTGAAAAGTAAAATATTTATAATAAGATTCAAGTTAAAATAATTAAATCATCGCCCTTTTATTAATCGGCCTAAAAACATGAGAATAATGAAATTTTCTAAAAGCAATGGACACAAATTATTGTAATATCATAAAATGTATATTAAAGTATATGTTTGATCCTTTAAATTTAAGTCACGTTTTAATTTGGTACTTTAACTGTGAAAAGTGTATTTTAATACTTTATTCTTGACATTATTAGTTTTACTTAGCAAAAAATGGTGACTCAATAAACGGTGATTTTGCTATTAAAAATTAATGAAATATGGTTAAATTTTAAAATATAAAAATAAGTATATTAAATAATCAATATATAAGTATATTTTAATATCATTTCATTGCATAATAGTGATTAAATTATCATTTTTTGTTAAGTAAAATTAATTGTGTTAACTTTAAATGGTTAAAAGTGTACTTTTAAACTTAAGGGATCAAACTAAAATTTGGTTTAAATTTAAAAGGGTAAATGTATATTTTAATCTACAATTTATATAATATACCTCATTTTACAGGATGAGATGTAGTATTATTATTGTTAATTAATGGACACAAATTAAATCAGTAGACCACACTTCTAATATGTCATTGCATAAAGATGGGACCCTTTCATACTAATCTTTTTTGTTTAGGTAAAGTGAATCTAATAAGGGATTCAATTTCCCATTTATAATCTTATGCTGTATACTTCATTTAATTGTAAATTGAGATACAGCTTATCAGGTTTACGTATCAAATCAGCTTCAAGATTATATATATATATATGTGTGTGTGTGTGTGTGTGTATTATTTTTCATTTCGTTTGACTGATCCACATGGGTTGGAATAAAGAAAGTGGATCTAATTAGCATACATGTTTAAGTGTGAAATTAAACATGAGCAACAAACGCCGTATACAAATAAATAAACATTGCCCAAGTCACAATCTCATTAACTATTTTCAACGTTCGAGTACACATTTTTCTGACCAAGCCACACACAAAGACCGCCTCAAACCAAACTAATTAAATTCTTAAAAATAATCGCTTACTTAATTTCACTTTCTAAAATATCTTTTAGTTCATAAATAAGTTATATTGAGAATAATTAATATTTATTTATCAATTATATCCTTATAATTAATGTTTAAACGCTAGCTCTCATAATTTTGTCTTTACTTTAAAACCTCATTAATAGGGTTAAAAGTAATTTTTTATTTAAGACAGATTTAATGAGTTAATTGCTCTTTATTTTTGATGAGCTGGTTGAAAGTAATCATATATTTCTATATATAAGTCACGTTAACTATATTTCACGTGGACCAAGAAAAACTCTAAACTTAATTAACTCTTCTTTAAAATTTAACAAATTTTCAATTTTATCCCTATTTAATATGCATTCTTTATCATAAAAACATGTGCAACACAAAAATAAATTAAGGGTAAAATTTTACATATAAAATCTAATGACATGACTTATAAATAATAGAATCATAAAATTCCTTATTTATCCGTCCTATGAATAAGATCATACCTATAATATTTAATAACATTAATTATATCTCATGAGAAAGTATTCAACACATAAATAAATGAAGGTTAAAATTATGCACTCATAAAAAAATTAATAATGTTGTGACTTATAAATAATATAACTAAAAATTTTCTTCTATCTCTACTCTATAAATACAAATGATTTATTTGATTATATTTATAAGTCATCTTATTAAATTTTTCATGTGAATATATAATTTTACTCTTAATTTATTATGTATTAACTTTATCCTCATGTGTCTATTGGGAGAAAGGAGTTACAGCTTTCGAGATGATTTTACGGATTTCGAGATAGCTTTTATAGATTTCGATATGATTTTTACGGATTTCAAAATGGTTTTGTCTTAACTTGCGTGCACTGTTAAGAAGGAATATGTTTTCTAAACATACACATTAAATAAAAATAAAGTTAAAAAGTAGTTAAATTTAAAAGTGGAATTAAAAAGGTTTAAGATTCTCGTGTAAATTATATTGGATTGATTTATAAATTATAGGAGAAGGGAAGGGAAGTAACTTATTTTTATGTATGGGACCATGTAACAAATTAACCAGGCGAGTCCAACAGTGACGATATGTCCTAAAGGCTATGATTTTTCGATATTCCTCAAATTATGTCACTGACATAAACGTGAGTTGTACTTTCGACGAAGCATCCTATTCTTTGCCCTCAAGTCTCTCTTCCGATCCCCGCCGTCTCCATCAAAAGAATAGTCAAAAGGTTGAACGTTTTACTCTGACCAAAGAAACATAAAGCCCCCCACTCCACGCACCACCACTATAAATACATCTCCTTCCAATCTGACCTTTTCAAACCTCTGTGTTTCATCAAAGTCCTTGTCCTCCATTATCATCCATAAAAAAACCTTCTTTTACCAAGCCTGGCTTTATGATCAGTGATCATCATACTATGACTGCGACTACGGACCGGTGGACGATGATGCAGCTGTATCAGCAAAGTCCTGTTGATGATGAAGATAATCTCCTTGAGATGTCGGCCATGTTGGAGGGTTTTATCTCTGATGCTAATAATAGCACAGTCATGACCACGACGACGTCGTCTTCTAGCCCTAGTCCGACGAGCCCAAAGGCTTCCGTTAACAATGGCTCCAGACCGATACGAAGAAGGTCTAGAGCTTCTAAGAGAACCCCTACCACACTCCTCAACGCCAACACCACTAACTTTAGGGCACTTGTTCAGCAGTTCACAGGTTGCCCTAGTACTACTGCCATGTCGTTTGAGGTCTGTAAGGGACCTATCACCTTAAACTTCAAACAAGGAAGTCGACATGTCCATCATCATCATCATAACAAGCCGAGGACGACGGTAACAACGGCGTCACCGGCAGCAGCACCTTCTGGAAACACAGGTTTCAAAAGCGAAGGTCATCATCATGATCTTCGTCAGTATCAGTATCAGCAGCAGCAGATAGCAAGTCAGCAGCAACAGTGGCCGCTACAAGATCAGCAGCAGCAAAATGTTGATGATAATACTGACTTGTTTTCGAGTTCAATTAACTCATCATCATCAAAGCCTAACATGGAGATATCTGATGATGGTTTGATCATGGATTATAACTATAGTTTCCATGACTTAACTGTGAATAATGCTAGCTTCTTCTCTAATAATGATGATATGATTCAGAATGGTACTTATTATATGTGATACCTCGGCAAGTTAAGTTTCTTGTAAGGGTTCTTAATAGTTATATAGATCTCTGTCCTCTTTGTTTATGAGAATAAGATAGATAGAGCGAGTCCACTGTGTCGTTACAAGGAATAACTCATGTGGGTCTGTTAATTTTGTTTTTCAACTCAGTTTCTTTCTTTTTTTATTGGTTATTAGAAGCTAGAAACCATTATCTTTATTGTATTTTTCCAGTCACTGTATTGAAGCACTTGTTATTATATTATTGATGATCTTGCTGATCTTGATCTTAATTGCACTAGGGATGAGTTGAGCTTTGCTCTTTTTTAATATAGATTAGAGCAAATTCTAAAATGCGTAGTTCATGTGAATAATAATATAATTGTAATAGACGAATTGATTATTCATATTAGATTGAACAATTTGGCCATACTCATTTTTTAAGAAAAGCAGGTTGCTTTGTTATTTTAAAAGAAATTAAATGTAAAACAAATTACTATTTTGACTGTATTAACTTTTTTATCCGAGCCGAATACCTTAGGGTGTGTGTTTGATTGGAAGGGACAAGGGAGGGAAGGGAAAATATCACCTCCCATCATTTGGTTCAAAATCTTATAGGAGAGGGAAGTTCAAATTTACCTCCCTCTCCCCTCATACACCCCATTTTGGCTTCCCTCTAAATTGGGGTATTTTGGAGATGAGCCAAACTTTTTGATAAGTTTAACTCTTCAATTTTTTCTATTATTCCATTAATACCATTAAAGAAAAAGTGTTATTTTAATTTAAAATATAATGTAATAAAATAAAATAAAACTGTTATAATAAAAATATATTATTATAAAATTAATTAAAAAATTAATTTTATAATGTTAATTAAAAATAAATTATAAAAACATTAAAAATTTAAAATATATATTTTTATAAATTTAATTTATAAAAAATACTTTATTATAAGTAAAAATATATTTTTCAAAAAATAAATAAGAATATATTGTTCTTAGATTAATAAAAAATAAAAATCATAAAATTATAATTAGAACATATATTATATAAATTTTTTAAAAATAAAATAAATTATTATAAATAAAAAATATTATTTTTTTCAAAATATAATATTACATTCATGGTAAATAAGAATATTAATGCATTAATTAATGTTAATGTGTAAATTAATTTATAAAAAATAAATTAATATGTAAGGTTATGATAGTAAATTACTACCATTTCTTCCCTTCCCTCCTCCCTTAAATCAAATAAGGATCATTAAAAATACCCTTCATCGTCTCCATTTCAACCAAAATCCCCGCGTCAATTTCTCTATTACTCCTTACCCTTCCCTCTATTCTCTCCCCGCCATCCGTTCTCTTCAGACCTAACACAGCCTTAGACCAACTTTGTGTTAGTTGATTTTATAAATTTTAAAAATAATAATTTCAATTTAAAAGAAAAGTTTGCCAAAAAAAGTCTAACTTGTTGATATTATAATAGATGGGACATATCTGTTCGGGGACCAAATTGATAAACTTTACCTTAAGTAAATATATGATTTTTTTAGTTCACCAAAAAAATATATATATGATTTTTATGGTTTCTCTGAAAATCAAGCGTTCAGAGTTGAACAATGATTAGTGCTTATTTGAGAACACCGTTCCCAAACGGTGCACATAAATCGAGATAAAATTATCTCGAAAACTGTAAAAATCATCTCAAAATTCATTAAAACCATATTGAAATCCATAAAACCATCTTGAAATCCACAAAATACCTCAAAATCTGTAAACTCATTTCTCCCAACGGACTTTCCAAACACACACTAATCAGTTTCCAAGAAATTGTGCAATTGAAACTACATTATTGGTTTATTTCAATTACACTCTAATGAGATATACACACATATATTTCATTTTCTTCATCTTTTATTGATCGTGCCTGTTCATGGTTTTTTTTTTTGCCAGATTGTTCACGTTCTTCTTCTATATACGTTTCCAAGTCAAATCGTCAATCACCCAGAAATTGATCTAATTAATGCAATGAATTGCGTCTATGATCTCAGCATTATCATAGATAGAGGTGAGAGAGTCTTGGTCTCAAACGGTAGCTATATATACTTTATTAAAAATTATTAAGAATTTAAAATTAAGTGGCTAGAGACGTAGTAGCAGTAGTACTCACAACTTTGTACAGTGCTATGGAATATCTTACTTTTTTATTTTTAATATTTTAATTATTAATAGTTAGAGATGTGCTATACAATTAGAACCATTCAACAGCGAGTGAACTCTACACAATATGTTTATTTGTAAAAATTTATTTACTATCCAAAATCACGTTCAAAAGTGTTTTTCTATAAAACATTCACATATTTACCTTGACTTACGTAAAGGTACTTCTCTACCGCGTTCTTAGACGGACACAATAATTGCTTTTGCAAATTTTAGTAAATGATTAATTTAAAGAAGACTTTCAATCACCGACAACAAAAAAATAAATTTAAAGGTTAATGAATATTGCATAATATGAAAATTTGGATTGTATTTGATGAAATTGTTAAAATACGTTAAGAGGTTGAATGGACTGGAATATGATAGTAGCAGAACGTGAGAAAGAGAGGATAATGAGCTATAGAATGTATAAAAACTGAGATACAATAAAAATAAATAAGTGGTATTCATCCTCTTGCTGCACGTCCAGCTCATCTAACGGTATCATGAAATCCGAGAGATGCTGAAGACATATTTGATTGGAAAGCATCCACATGTTATCTCACTGCCTGACCGTTTCACCTTCAATTAAATTATATCTTTCCATGAACATACAGATTGGGCCTCAGATTGATATAACTCAAAATAATTTTTAAGCATACACATAAAGTTACAAAATCTTTTTATTGTATTATTTTCAGTCACATGATATATATATATATATATATAAGCACTTGTTATTATTGTTCTCGCTGATCTTGCCATAACAGGCCCAATATTCCTCCATTGCTCCCGTCATAGTGGGAGTGAATCATCCTACCAAGTCAAAAATGTGGTTCCCAATACTCAAAATGAGAATACGATGATGGTTCCAAGTGATTGTCTTTGCTCTTTGGTCAAAGAGACAGAAGTTAAGTTAAATTACAACAACGGGACCCTGACTTCATATGGTTTTGGTCATATACTTTCAACTTTCATACCAAAATGTTTATTGAAAAATAACCCTACTTGTTTGTAGCCATCAAGGTTAATAACTATCAAACTTGAAAATGAATATAGCTATAGATAGATATGTATTAAGAACATCATCGTCATTACAAAAATTTTGAAAAACAGTATCCTATAGTTAAAATTGTTGACGTTGGTATGATAGCTTCCTAGTTGAAAGTTGAATTTGAATCAAAAGATAAGATCATAATTCACTTTATCTCATATATTTATCGTTTTTCCTAAATCAATATGTCTAACTTATAAATTTATATATATAATATAATGTTGAATTATACATATAGGTATTTTAGGAAGATCAAATTTGTTATCATTAACCAATTAATTTATTTCCTTAATTTACCCAAATTAGTTAAGTAAATGTTCTATTAAGGACTATGGTAGTAATATTTTAACCAACCTGATTAAGTAAATTTTCATTAAGAGCTATACCTATATTTATTTAGTGCCCAACAATGCTTCAGATCGTTTTAACAAAAAAATGGATTAGTACAATATATGGTTCTTTAAGTTACCTTCATTTTAGTTTTGATTCCTCAAATTTAAAATATGTAGCTTTAGTTTCTCAAGTTTTATTTTATTTAAAACATTACTCCTTATATTATGATAAAACAAGTGGATCATTTTATCTTTTGGGAAACTGAAACCATTGATTTAATTTTAAAATTGAGAGATTAAAACAAAAATGATGTCAACCGAAGAGATTAAATACTGTATTAACAAAAAAAAAGTGTACTATCTAATTTTAAATGTGGGAGCTGGTTGAGCAGTTTGTGTTGATCCTAAAAATATCACAATTCATCTTGCCTCCCGAATTCTCCAAATTACTCATGTTAATTGCACTTAATTATCAAGGGGTCTTCATCTATGATTGATTTTCAATGGAAACGATTAAATAGGTATTTTATGAAACTAACACATGTTTAACGTAAATAACCAACTAAATTAATTTCTTATTTTAATTTTGGTTAAAGTATACTTTTGGTCCTTTATGTTTGCGTTAAGTTTCATTTTAGTTCTTTAAATTTAAAAAGTGCACTTTTAATCCCTCAAACTTAACGCCGTTAGTTTCTCTTAAGGGAAATTGCTGACTCATTGAATTTAATTGATGACTGTGTAATAAAATGTTGACAAAGTATACTAACATTTTAATTTTAATTTAATAATATAATAAATTTGATATTTTAAATTGTGTAAAATAAAAAAAGATTTAAAATAATAGCGTTAAGTTTGATGAGTTAGCAATTTCCATTAAGAGAGATTAACGATGTTAAATTTAAAAACTAAAAGTGCACATTTTAAACTTAAACAACCAAAATAAAACTTAACATAAATATAAAAGACTAAAATTAAAACTATACTTTAACCTTTCATCTTTATAAACAATCTATTGAATAAGACAGAAAGAGTACAAAACTCAATTAAGGAAGGAGAGGCTCATGATTCCATTGGAAATAAATGCCACTCAATTATTACAAGCGCCTCAAATAGCCTCTAGAGTCTAGACATTAGGGGATCCCTTTGGAAAAAAAATTGGCCACCAAATAAGACTTTGAATAGTTTCAGAATATTCAGATCCATGTGTGTCTACACATGAATGGGGTCAGAATTTTTCTTCAAATAATTTTTATTCACTCGTGCCAGACCATAATCTTTAAATTAAAAACTATAAATATTATTCAATTCCTATCATCAAAACAATTAAGAACTAACGGATACATTTATGATTTTTTAAAATAAATCTATATGACTTATGTATTAACATACCTACATATAAATATTTTAAAATATATATTATAATAAATTAATTTATTTATTTTATTAATCTCTTAAAAAGGTTAATTAATACTAAACAGTTAATGTAATTTTTAAATCAGGGCCAAGTAAAATTTAAAAAATAAACTGGGTACACAAGTAAATGTAGGCTGCAATTCAGCTGAGTGAGAAATGGGGTGAAGGATGATTGGACAGTGGAAATTGATGGTAGGATTGGCTTTTGTCTGGGTCTGCATCACGAATTAATAGTTTACATTGGACCCATTTGACAAATTGCCATAAACCATTTATAAGTGTTTATTCACATAAGCCGAGGTAAATATATGGAGGAGATTATTTCATTTTACGGAAAATCACTGTTAAATGTACTTATAAAAATAAGTCCATAGTTATCAAACAGCCTATTATCTCTCCAAAAGTCAATAGCCTTATCTTTCAAAATATTTTAGTCATATTCAGCTTGTCTGTACATAAATTCCAGTCATTGATGACGTTCTATTCTTTTATTCTTTTATGGACTAGGTCAACAGCTATCATAACAAGTAATCGAAGAAGTTAATTGAAATTTTTAAAAAATTAATTAATTTGTATACTTATTATTTTTTTAAAAACTAATTTGTATATTTGTTGAGGGTTTTAAGGCATGATTAATAATATTTAAGATCTACTATAATCTATAAAGAGCACGTGGTAAGTGATTTATAAGTCGGACTACATGAGTCCTTAGCATAAAAAAATTTGTGCTTTTTACCATGATTATCGGTTATCAAACCGGTTTTCTACACCAATTGATTATAACCCTATTTGACAACACTTTTGAGGAGTTTAAGAGTCCGTTTAATAGTGTTTTTTTGTAAAAAGATGTAATTTCCTTTACATATTTACCTCGATTTACGTAAAAATACATCTACATTGCGTTTTC
>JANTPZ010091921.1:0-21608 GCA_025593235.1 Vachellia pachyceras
CTAAAAGTAGTATCTTTAAGTTGGGATGCATCACCCATTCGCTACCCAAAAAAATATATATACTGGGATGTATTGTATTGAGAAGAACATGGTAAAAAAATCATTTAAAATAGTTGGGTTAGGAGCAAAGAAATTCATTGAAAGCACTATTAAGGGGAGGTGGGCAAATACTAACCAGATTAAATTTAATAGAAGGGTTATTCCTCAAAACATAGCGAATCGAGGTTTGAATCACTATTGGAAAATGTATCCATAATTAGTGACCGACAAAACTTTGAAATAAAATTACCTCTAGTAGTGATACCTTCACTTAGCAAAAAAAAAACAAAAAAGGAGAGGTGTGCTGATAGTCCTTAGTCCTAAGAACAGAGACAAGGGGACACCAAGAAGAATGATAACTCCTAGTTAATCCTAGTTAATGGCTTGTTGTAAGAGCTTGTTTCGGTTATAGTGGGATTCACGAGTCGACTCAACTTAATAGGATAAAATATTATTATTGTTCTACATTTGAATAATGTTATCAGAATTAGACTAAAAACTGACCAATTTAACCCCAAAAAAAAAAAGGCAATGAAGTTGTAACATAATGGGTAACAAAATGGGTTTGGAACTCTATGAAACCTATCATTTTGTTAGGTTGTTAGCATCTTTTCTAGGTCTTGATAGTACTTATTGACTATGTTTCTGTGTGGATTATTTCACAGCTTGTGTTGGCAAACCCTGGGACGGTAGTAATGGAGAAGCTTCATGCATCAAAATTCCCAGACTTAATTGGGGAAGACAAGTTTTTTCTTACAGTTGCTCATGCTGTTGCTGCCTTTGGTCCAAATATTGAATTACCCTAATTATTAGGCCAACCTACCTTTTAGTTTGTTGATCAACTTCAATTATAGAAATTAAAGCAAAAAAAAATAATGTTTCAATTGTAGCATTATATTGGAGATGCAGCAGTAAAATAAAGCTACAGTATTGAATAATGATGATCGTTTTGATCCATTATCTCAACCACTAAGAACAGTCAACGTTCATATCAAATTTAAGCATTTAATTTGAATAAGAAGTTAATATTCATGTATGTAACAGATGAATCATAATTACAGATAATTGTCAAGCTTTAATTTGTCTGCAGTTTGAAAAGAAAAAAAAGAAAATGTGATAAGAAATGAATCAATTGCGATGTTTCATTCTTTGAGTTCTCATGGACCTTCTGTTGGATTTTCTCTTCTGATCCTCACACCTACTTTTTATCAACCTGATCTCATCATCACTGATCTCAACTATCGCCGCCGCCGCCATGCTCCTCCTCGGCAATCCCAGAACGTTGTGGTCATACTCTTGACGGAGCTGGGGATTCGACAGCGTCTCATACGCAGCATTAAGCTGCACAAACAGCCTCGCCGATTCTTCCTTCGCGGCGGCGTCCCGGCACACGTCGGGGTGGTACCGTAGCGCCATGGACCGGTAAGCCTGCTTGATCTCCGTCATGGATGCAACCTCTGAGCTCAGAGACAGAAGCTTGTAGAAGTTGCAGGTCTTATCACCTGTAGTATTCATGGTGGTGGAAGAAGAACATGAAATTACAGAAACCCTCGCAGGCCTTGATGATGATAACCATTTGTTTGTCAGTGAAAGAACTGAAGACGATGATGGTGATAAGGCTGATGATGAAAGATTCATGGCTGGATTTTGTTGAATTTGAATCGTTCTTGACGAGAAGTATGTGTGCATATACTCATATAATCATGATGATGATGATTATGGGAGCAGAAAAATTAAAGCTTAAGGGAAGCTTTCACTCAAAAAAAAAAGCTTGATGAAAGCTGAAGAAGATGGTGTGGGTGAGTGTATGTATATATACAAGAACAGAATAGTCAACAAGATGGGGGATACTTTGACTCTTTGAATGTGTGCTTGTTTGAAATTTGAACACGTTTTGGTGAGCGTTATTATTTTTATATTTAGATTATTGGATGTGATTAATTTATTAATCATTTGAGGAAGCACAACTTCTCAGAAAATATTGTGCCAGTTCGAGAACTCTGTAGAGAAGTATTTTTACGCAAGTCAAGGTAAATATGTGAATGAAATTATCTCGTTTTACAGAAAATCACTGTTAAACGTATATTTGACTTTTCTAAACGCTTCAACAAATAAGCCCATTATGTTCACGTGTTAACTTATTCATAGACACGGGTTTTTTTTATTTAAATAAACTAGCTAGCTACATACATGTTTGACAATCTCGTTTGGAATCACTTTTATACTAGTTGAGACAAAATTTTTCTCACATACTTATTTCGATTTGCATGAAATCATTCTCTCAATGATTTAAAATAAAACTAATGGGAAATGACAGTGATGGGGCTTTAGCATATGAAAGTTAATTTCTCAATTGTTATCAATATTCATCACATAAGTGGTTTGACTAATTATACTACCTACCCTTTTTCCCTCCAAAAATCACATACCACCTACTTAAAACTTAAAAAGCTAATGGCTCGCCTGATATTTTCCCATTTAGCAAGTTGCATGCATTTGTTTAATTTTAAAATAGTGTTATTATGACAATAGCCTTGCATCTAAAGTTCTCAAAAGTTATATGTTCAATTTTACTTATAAATGCATGCCATCAATACATGCTTCCGGTTATTAATATAAGAATCGATTAACTTTTTTAGTGAGATTAAAGAAACTAATTAACTGATATATATCATTTTCTCCAAATTAATTTACTTAATTTATAAATTAATATATAATTTAATTATATATATAAATATTTCAAGTCATATGTTATAATTAAGTAATTTATTTAACTTTTTTTATCTAGGTTAATAATGATTGAGTGTAGTACTATATATTATGCTATGCATGACACTTTTCCTCCCTTAGTAGCTTGTTTATAATTTTGACCCTAAAAAAGACTCAATATTCATAAGTCAAAAACAACAATTTTTACCTTTGTGTACTGCACGCAACTCTTTGCTTATTTGGATTAACAGTAGAAACTAATTTTCTAACGTGATTTAATTACTATCTATAAGGTAAGTATATGAAATGAGTTTTATCTTAACTTCTGTTAAATTGATTTGTAAATACTTTGGCAAACAGGCTCCCTAACATAGTTTGAATTAAAAGTTTCATGGAGCATGAAATGAAGACTTCAAATTTAGGAGAAGTTTGCCAGCAGCTTTAATTTATAGTTTAGTATTGTGCTAAAAAAATTATAGTTAATTAGTATAGAAGTTTTTATGTAAGTGAGACTTTGCAAGTTTAATATAGCTTATAAGAATGTATTTATTTAGACAAAAAAAGTTATGTATGGATCTTTTATATGAAATATTTATTTATGGGTTAACACCATTCTTAATCTTTATAGATGGTTTGAATGAATTATAATTTTAATCCTTATAATTTCATATCATTGATTTTGGTATTTGTAATTTTATAAAAATTTTATCTGAGTTTAAAAAATTATAGCAATTTATGTATGTATTTAGACAAAATAATTATGTATGGATTTTTTATGAAATATTTATTTATGGGTTAATATTATTGTTAATCCTTATAGCTTGATTGAATTTTATTTATCACTTTGACAACTTCAAATTGGTTTTAATTCAGATAGTTTCATAAAAATTTTATCTGAATTTAACGGTTGATTCATGTATATTTAACGAGTTTTAGTTTTATTTCTATACTTACACTCAATCCAATTTTTTTTATAAAAATATAGAGATCACCAAAACCATCTATTTGAATTTATAGTAATCAAAATTAAAATTCAACCATAATGTAAGTACTAACAATGATATTAACTCTTTATTTATTTGTAATTTTTTTTACTAACTACCAATCCACTCCAAAAAAAAAACAAAAGAAAGGAAAACTACAGGTAAAAGAGTTCTATATCTCCATAATATGTGTGTAAGAATCATAAAAAGAAAGAAAGGAAGAAACCAATTGATCCTTAATCATTCTAATTTTTCATTAATCTGATCATCTTTTATAAAAAATCAATTTTACATGTTCATTAAATTAGTTAGCTTATCAATAATCCAAAAATTTTTAACATGATAATAGAAATACTACGAGAAAATCAGTCTCCTATCTATGTAACCTTTTAAATAGATGAGGTCCTTATTTTGTAAAAATAAAATATTTTCCATAATCATAAAATAAGATTATTGAGGACTAAAATCTTGACAAAAATATCTTGATATATGTACATCACATACAAAAATATTTTCAAAAAACAAAACAAAACGAGAGAGAAAAAATCAGAGATAAAAAAGAGTGCAAAAGAATCTCTCACAATTCGTGTTGATATATCCTCCTCATTTTTTTAATAAATCAATTGCTATTTGGTGATTTTTTTTTTCTCAATTTGCATGAGTATTATCTCACCTAACTGCCTCCGATTAATTATACTTCCTCTAATTTTAAATATTCTCTCATTTATTGAATTTTTTAAGATTTTAATATTTGGGAGAATGACACACAGGTCCCATGCAAGGAAATTAACCACAAAATGGTTTCAAAGATTCAAAAAATTATCATGAGGTCCAAGGAGTAACTGCTGAGGTTGTTAATGAAAGCTGCTGAGGTTGTTAATGACAACCTAAGCAGTTACTTCTGGAACCTTATGATAATTTTTTAAATCTTTGGGACCTTTCATTCATTAATTCTCTTGCCTGAGATTTAATTGTCTTTTTCCCTTTATATTTCTTTTGATTCTACATATAAGACATACAGTAGTATAAATTACATTATAAATGATGTCTTATATATGTAAAGACGAATGAATGTTCTATACTCCCTCTTTAGTAAGAATTATTTTTTTAACCTAATTGGGAATATTTCCCAAATCTTCACCTTGTTTTAATGAGAATATTGAATGTGAGTGACAAAGAGAGCAAAGAAAGAAATTAATTAGGGTAATGTAGAAAAAGTTATTAAATAAAGAAGATAAGGCATATTAAGTACGTACACTTGAAATAAATATGTATCTATTTGGATTAGTCTCTCGTAATGTAATGAACCAAAGTTTGAATCCCCATTAAAAAAGATGTGGTCACATTCAGAACAGAGCTATTAGAGCGGGATATGATTTTTGGAGAATATGAATCGAAGCAATAACAAGAATATTTACAGTGGAACATCTTTCACAATCCCTAAAGAGATACCCGACAATGTATCAAACATAATTATTTCTATTACAAGAATACTTCTTATTAAATGTGTGGACAAGGAGCAAGGATGAAAGCAACATGTTGTATGGGACAAGTTGTGAATATTTATATGAACTTACTGTACAATAATAGTACAGAAAAAGGGTTGAAATCAAATGAGCCAACCAAGCAAGGTGGTTTGTTCCAAGTTTCTAACCCAACCATAAATCAACAAAACAAATTGGATCTGTTTGGGAAAACGGTAGAGAAGTACTTTTACGCAAGTCGAGGTAAATATATGGAGGAGATTGTCTCGTTTTGTGAAAAAACACTGTTGAACGTACTTTTGAATGAGAGTTAATGCCTCGTTTGGTACACAGAATTCATTTTGATGGATATGGATATGGAAATAGATATGGATGTGGATGTGGAAATGGAAATGAGGTTTAAAAGTATGTTTGGTATGTCATGGAAATGAGGTTTAAAAGTATATTTGGTATGTCATGGAAATGAGGTATGATTTTTAGATGAAAAGACCTAAAAGCTCTTCTAAATTAAAAAAATCCTTTTTTTAACTTTTAAAACTACCTAAATCAAATTAAAAAAATTTTAGAAAAATTTTTAACATGGAATTGAAAATCCAAGCTTTTCATGTGGAAATGAAAATCCATAAGTTGGAAGCCAATTCCATCATACCAAACATGGATGGATATGGAAATCAATTCCATTTCCATATCCATGCCTCCAAATTCCATCAAACCAAACCGGCCCTAAGTGTTTCCAAACAAGCACAATAATAATCCAACTCAGAGGTACTATGACTCACCCAGCCCTGTCCTCCACTTTAGGATGAATTGGCATTGTCCTTTGTCTTTTGAATCCCTCAATTTTACAGTATGAGTGCATCCATACAACCACATCAGCTGAATGTGCTGGTTGCTCCTAATGTTATGATTGAAATTGGAATATTCGTTAGAAGAGGTGTGTTCACATTTTGAGTTTGTTTGGATGTCATTCTTAAAACCTAGGTTAAACCTAAGTTTTACCCCAATACCTAGGTTTTATCTAAGTACTCATATTTTTCAGAAAAACTATTTTGGATACAGCTATTTTCCTGTCAAATCACAATATCTCTCCTAATAAATTTTCTCTTTCCTATTTTTTTCTTTCTCTTTCCTCTTTCATACATACTTTTTGTCTCGAACTCTATAAAAGCCAGTAACTTCACTAACACAATCTTTTAAAACATAGGTTTTGTCTCGGAATCCATAAAAACTATTCTCTAAAATCTATTCTTCAAAATCTAAATTTTACTTTGAAATCCGTAAAAGCTATTCTGAAAATGACATTCAAACAAACCCTTAATACCTAACAGTATTTTGAATAGTACTGTCTCAAGGTGGACTGTCACACAGTCAGCTGTATCCGAAGATACTTAAAGGAACTAGATTATTAAGCAGGTGCAATTTTTTAGTTGTGTTTAACTTATTTTCAGTTATACGCTAAACTATCTTCCATTTTTAGACATGGTTTAAAATAAATTTGCACAGTTGAAAAAAGAGTTGGATTTGTTAAAAATAAAAATACATCTGTTGCATCATTAGCTACCGTTGAATTTCATAATAAGGCCTTTTCAGCAATTTCTTCTAAAAAAAGAAGTATAATATTTACCCAAAAAGCTTTATTAAATAGGGTTAAGTAGCATTTTTGGCATGGAAGTATACACGGTGGAGCACTGTGTATCCGGAAGTTTTTTTGGGACCAGATTCACCCTGGAAGTTTATAAAACGTAGCATTTCTCACATGGACCAACGGATCTGTAACGGACGTTTATTTTCATTCGAATGAGGCATATGTTCATTCGAATGAAGGACTTTAAAAGAAACTAAAATGTATTTATTTTTTAAATAAAGGGTTAAGTAGCATTTTTGCCACGGAAGTATACACGGTCGAGCATTGTGTATCCGGAAGTTTTTTTGGGACCAGATTCACCCTGGAAGTTTATAAAACGTAGCATTTCTCACCTGGACCAACGGATCTGTAACGGACGTTTCTTTTCATTTGAATGAGGCCTATATTCATTCGAATGAAGGACTTTAAAAGAAACTAAAATGTATTTATTTTTTAAATAAAAGCATACCAAATTTGATTGAAGATAAATGTCTTCGATTAAGTTATCTTTTTTACACCGCCCAGAATTCCATGCGGTTTAAAACGTATGTTTTTTTAAAAAGTATATGCTTTAATATATTAAAAAATAAATATTATTAGATTTACTAAAATTTTAATAATAATAATAAATTTGTAATTAAAAAATAATTAAAAATATAAAAATGATGTAAAATATTAATTAAAATTTATTATTTAATAAAAACATATGCATTTTATAAAATATATTATTAGATTTACTAAATTTTATTTAATAATATATAATATTTATTAAATATTTTTAACATAATATTTATTTTATAAAATGTAGAAATGTTGTAACAAAATTCATTTTTAAAAATATTTTAAATAATTAATTATTTTACACCGCACGAAAACGTGCGGTGTAAAAGAAAATGCGTTTTTAGAATATTTATAAAATACATTTGTTTTACACTGCACGGAAACTCGTGCGGTGTAAAACAATTGGCTTTTTAATATTAATTTTAAAAACTATTATTTTGACACAGAATGAAAATCATGTGAAAAGTTATCTTTTTACATTGTACGAAGTTCCATGTGGTGTAAAAGAAATAATTTTTTATATATATTTTAAAAAAACTAATTTTAAGTAAAATAATATAATATAATAAATTAATATAATATATTATAAATAAAATATTGTTTAAAACGAAGTTTAATAATATAAAATAATTTTAAATACAAATCTTATTAAATTATAAAATTAGAATTAATAAATTTAATAAATCATATTATATATTTATCCTTTTTAAAAAAATAGAAATTTTAATAATAATTATTAAAAATAATGATTTCTAAATTGCACAGATTTACGTGCAATCTAAAAATAATATATTTTTTAATTAATATTTTAAAAAAAAATTTTACACCTTTACTTTTACACAAAATAGAGGTGCAGAAGAATAAAAATTCTTTTCTTTTACACCTCTAGTTTTATACCACATAATTTCTGTGCGGAGTAAAAAAATAAAAAATTCTTTTCTTTTAAACCTTTACTTTACACCGCACGGATTTCTATGCGGCGTAAAAGTAAAGTGTAAAAAAATTACTTTTTTAAAATATTAGTTAAAGAATATATTACTTTTAAAAATATTCATAAAATAAATAAAAGAATTTATACCTTTTATATTTTGTAGCTATTAGTCTATTAATAATAACTTTATTATTTTTTAATAATTACGAAATAATAATAAATTTATTATAATATTTTTATAATCATACGTATTTTTTAAAAAATATTTTTTTATTTTTATATGGTATATTTTTTTAGCATTAGATTTAATAATTACAAATTTTTAATAAATTACGAAATTAAATTTAATAAATTTTAATAAATATATTTTATATATAATATTTATATATTTCTATAACTTTTATATATTTATAGTTAAATATTAATTTTTATACATTTATATAAATAATATATCTTTATAGTTTTATATAAATTTTTAAAATTATTAAAGGTTTATTAAAATTATGAGGCATATTTGATTCAGAATGAGGCATAATCGATTTAGAATGAGAACCATATTCGATTTAGACTGATGCTCATTCGAATGAGGAAATAGAAATTTGTGCGGCTCATATTCGATTCAGAATGAGGTGCGTATTCGATTGAGAATGAGGTGCATATTCGATTCAGAATGAGACCCATATTCAATTTAGAATGAGGCGCATTCGAATGAGGAAATAGAAATTTGTAAATGAAATAAGACTTTCTAAACCGTATGGAAATCCCAACGGTGTAAAAGAATTTCCATTCGAATGATGGACTCCATCGTTCGAATTAAAATCTCATCTTCAGTGCATGGATTAGATATACCTTTTATACCGTATGGATTTACATGTGGTGTAAAATGTATGTGCTTTAACAATTAAAAGTAATGTGTGCCTCATTCGAATGAGTTTTATTCTAAATCGAATATGAGCTTCATTCTCAATCAAATATGAGCCTCATTTTCAATCGAATATGCGTATAGCCTAAAAGTAATATATTTTTATTTATATTTTTAAAATAAAATTCTTTTACACCGCATGAATTAACGTGCGGTGTAAAAGTAGTATCCCATCGGTGTAAAAATAATAAGCTTTCATTCGAAACGACGTTGGACTTAACTTCATCCCTGTAAAGAAAGATGAGCAGCCAATCCAGGTAAGCAAGAACCTATGCCTTGCCCTGTCTCGAGGAATTAGGTAGGCTAGGCTTCCTATTCAAAATCCCTAATCTCTCGTTCAGGGGCTGCGGAATTCGCTAATTATTTTTTACACCGCACGGAATCCGTGCGGTGTAAAAATTCGTTTTAAAATAATTAAAAAACTATTATCTTTTACATATTAAATAATATTAATTTAAAATTCGTTTTTAATAAGCAATTATTTTTTACACCGCACGGAATTAGTGCGGTGTAAAAATTCGTTTTAAAATAATTAAAAAACTATTATTTTTTACATATTAAATAATATTAATTTAAAATTCATTTTAAAATAATTAAAAAACAATTATTTTTACACCGTACGGAACCCGTGGGTGTAAAAAACATATTCCTCTTCCATCAAAACCAATGCTTTTTTATAAATATTTTTAAAAAATGAATTTTCAATCAAATAAAATAATACAATAAAGGGTTAAGTAGCATTTTACACCATATTCGATTGAGAGTGAGGCACATATTCGATTGAGAGCGATAACCATATTCAATTTAGAGTATATGATACCTTACCCTTTATTTAAACAGTACATGCTTTAATATATTCAAAAAAAAATATTATAACAAAAAATTATAAAATTTTAATAATAATACATTTTGATTTTTAATAATAATTATTATTAAAATTTTTATAATTAAAAACTACAAGATAAATATATAATATTAAATATTAAATTTAGTAAAATTTTAATAAATAAAAAATAAAGTTTTAATTTTCTAATTATTATTTAAAAGTTATTATTATAATAATACATTTTTATCTTTAACAATTATCATTAAAATTTCTATTTTTAAATAAAACCAGATAAATAAATAATATGATTTATTAAGTGTATTAAAATTTTAACAAATAATAAATAATTTATTACTTTTTAATTTCATAATTATTATTTAAAAATTATTATTTTAATAATAATACATTTTTATTTTTAATAATTATTATTAACATTTCTATTTTTTAGAAAGGATAAATATATAATATTATTTATTAAATTTATTAATTCTAATTTTATAATTTAATAAGATTTGTATTTAAAATTATTTTATATTATTAAAATTCGTTTTAAACAATATTTTTATTTATAATATATTATATTTATTTATTATTTTATTTTACTTAAAATTCGTTTTTTAAAAATATTTATAAAAAATTATTGCTTTTGACACCGCACGGAAAATCCATGCGGTGTAAAAGAATAACTTTTCACACATTACTGATTTCCCTTTGATGTCAAAATAATACTTTTTAAAATTAATATTAAAAAGCTAATTGTTTTACACCGCACGAGTTTTCGTGCGGTGTAAAACAAATGTTTTTTATAAATATTTTAAAAACTGATTTTCTTTTAGACTGCACGGTTTCGTGCGTTGTAAAATAAATAATTTTTTAAAATATTTTAGAAAACGAATTTTGTTACAACATTTCTACATTTTATAAAATAAAACTTATGTTAAAAATATTTAATAAATATTATATATTATTAAATAAATTTTAGTAAACATAATAGTATATTTTATAAAATGCATATGTTTTTTATTAAATAATAAATTTTAATTAATATTTTACATCATTTTTATAGACTTTATTTATTTTTTTAATTACAAATTTATTATTATTATTAAAATTTTAGTAAATCTAATAATATTTATTTTTTGAATATATTAAAGCATATACTTTTTAAAAAACATACATTTTAAACCGCACGGAATTCTGGATGGTATAAAAAAGATAACTTATTCGAATATCTTTACCCCAATCGTATGCTTTTATTTAAAAAATAAATACATTTGAGTTTCTTTTAAAGTCCTTAATTCGAATGAACATAGGCATCATTCGAATGAAAACAAACGTCCGTTACAGATCCGTTGGTCCAGGTGAGAAATGCTACGTTTTATAAACTTCTAGGGTGAATCTGGTCCCAAAAAACTTCTGGATATACAGTGCTCCAACGTGTATACTTCCATGGCAAAAATGCTACTCAACCCTATTAAATAATATCCTTTCTTCTTAATCACATCTAATTATCTTTTTCTAAAAAAGGTAACAAGTCACCTTCTGAAATGAATTAGCGATCTTCCACATTTATCATAAATTAGCTTCATTTAAAAAACAACCATTCTTGATCGGTGGCTTCTAGAATGGGAGAGGCCAAGAGGGTATGAAACTTGAACAGCATTGATTCGTGATACTTGCTCCGGTTACCAGTCATCCGTGCAAGAGTAAAAAACGGAGGCTCTCTTCCTCTCCCGAACTGTGGTGTGCAAATAGCCAAATACCATTGAAGAAGAAGAACGAAAAGGCAAGTCAAAATAAATGGCAGCGATAGAAGCTTCTCTCGACGTCGAGCTAACGGAGAAGGAGCCTCGTTCACCCTGCGCCGATGAGAATAGGTCTGCGAAGAAGGTGAAGATAAGGGAAATAAAGGATAGCCCTGATGTTAGCATGGAGGAACATGACAGCTTTGAGAGCTCACAACAGATTGAGACTTCACAGCAAGCAATGACTATGAAAAAATCGGAATCAAGGAGTTAATGTCACAACAGATTGAGACTTCACAGATTGAGACTTCCTGCCAGTGGAGAACCTCCTAACAGCTTCTCAGGTGATCTGCTTATTGAAGATGGGGACGTTCAAGTGAAGCTAGAAGGTCCTATCCCTACTATTACCTTTTCTCAGCGAATCAAGGAGTTAATGTCCCAATGTATGAAGTATGCAGTGATTGTTAAGCTCCTGGGACGCTTTGTTCGACACGACATACTGCATGCCAAGATAGGCGCTCTATGGAAACCTTTGGGGAGCTTCAAACTGATAGAGCTGGAAGGGGGTGCTACCTGGTTAAACTGGCCAATGCTAAGGATTATCAGAATGCAATGTTAGAAGGCCCGTGGGTCGCTCTTGGGCACTATCTCACGATGCATCCATGGGAGCCGAGCTTTTCACCAGGTAATCTAGAAATAAAACATGTGTATGGCTGGGTGAGGCTCCCTGGTCTTCCCTACCACTATTACCACAAAAGTGTGCTGCGTGCTATTGTGGAAGTCATCGGACAAGTCCTCAAAATCGATTATATCACTGAAGGGTTTGACAAAGCGAGATTTGCAAGACTGGCTGTTAAACTTGATCTTACCAAACCCTTGGTTTCTATGATAAAGCTCGATGGGTTAACCCAATATGTTGAATATGAGGGACTCCCCACAATTTGTTGTAGTTGTGGACGTTATGGTCATCTAGATGAGGCTTGTCCTCTTAAAACCAGACACCCACCTTCTTCTAATGCTCCGGCATCCCCTCAGGTTAACGCCCATCGGCCCACGGCGACCCCTGTTTCTCAAGAGCGTGATGCGAAGGTGCATGAGGAACAGGTTTTCGGAGAATGGATGCAGGTTATGCCTCGCACTCGTCGTCTTCTTAGAGCAGCAGGATGAGAGAGACAAGAGAACTCCCATTTTAGTGAGCAGCAACTGGTTTGGTATGCTGGCTTCCCTAGATAGCTCTGTCGAACACTAAAGTGGAAATTCTCGCCTCGAGACTGAGGAGCAGCGGGCTTATACTAGCACGCGAGGAGCTAAAACCAATAGCAAGCTGAAGGAAGGGAAAGCTAAGTCAACGGATAAAGGCAAAGCACCTGCCGATGGCACAGGTACGTCCCAAAAGTATCAAAAGAAGCAGGCTGCCTCCAATGCTGCTACCAGTTTATCCATTTTCGCTTCCCCTGCCTACAAGGTAACATACCAAACTACGTCGCTTGACGCGGACCATCATTCAGCGGTTGTGTTGTCCAACCCGAACGTAAACAACCCCACATGCTCTACTTTGGATGGGCCTCCCCCTTCACAGCCCAATGCCCGAGTCCGCGTGAGGAGAACGTCATTACCTTCTAAGCCACCGGATGGTAGTAAGCCCAAGAAGGGGCTCCATATCGTTCCTCAAACGAGATTTAAAGTCTCCAGGCCCAAATCTAAAGACACTATGGGCTCTCCATCGGAGGAGCTACGCAAGGCCTTGTCTGAAGCCTTGGGTCACCCTTCCGAATCAGATGATGAAGCTGTTTTCGACGAAGCCACTGAGTCACCTTTTGAGGTTGATTCTGTCTCAGCCTGAGACAGTGTTTTATTTCTTTATTCAATGAATCACTCAATCTTTGCTTGGAATTGTCAGGGGGCGGCTTCTAGCTCCTTTAACCGTGTATTAAGATCTTTACCGCAAGGATATAGGCCACATATCTCAATTCTCGTGGAGCCTCGCATTTCGGGAATACAAGCTGATAGGATTATTAGAAGAATCAATTACCCCAACTCTCATCGTGTTGAAGCTTCTGGTTTCTCTGGAGGCATTTGGATACTTTGGCAAGATGGGGTTAATCTCTCCATTATCCAAAATCATAAGCAATTTATCCATGCTCTTGTCACTGACCCTGCTGATTCCAGCTCCTATTTCCTTACTGCCATATATGGAAGTCCTCAACCTGCCTTGTGTGAGCTGTTGTGGCATGATCTCCTCAACTTACATGTGGACCCCGGCAAACCATGGATTTTGGCAGGTGATTTTAATGTCACAACTCAAAGCAATGAAAGAAGGGGAGGTTCGAATAGTTCCAATCGGGGCTGTAGAGCTTTCAACAATTTCATTGATATTGCAGGCCTTATTGATCTCGGTTTCAAGGGACCTAAATTCACTTGGAAGCGAGGTGGCTTAATGGTGAGACTGGACAGGGCTCTTGGTAACCAGCAGTGGATAGCTACCAATCCTAACAGCGTAGTTATGCACCTTCCTCGGATAGGGAGTGACCATCGACCAATTCTTATTACCCATATTGCTGAACAAGAATCCTCGCAGGCTCCTTTTCGCTTTCTGGCTTCTTGGGTGATGCACCCTGATTTTAATAATCTTGTTAGTAGATCCTGGAATTAGGATAATAGTCTTGTAGACAATATCAACTGTTTTGTCCAGAACGCGCGGAGCTAGAACAGCAATGTTTTTGGCGTAATTGGCAAAAATAAGAGACAGCTTAGGAAAAGAATTAATGCAGTTCAGCAGCAACTCGAATGCAATCCATCCTCACCTTCCCTTCTCAACCTTGAAAGAACTTTGCTTTTTGAGTATGAAGAGATTTGCTTGCAGGAGGAGGTAATGTGGATGCAGAAAGCCCATGCTCAATGGATTAAAGATGGTGACAGGATTACCAAATATTATCACTCTAAGGCGCTAGCTAGGCGTAGGCGTGGTAGAATTTTGCTACTCAAAGATGATACGAGCAGGTGGGAGGCTGATCAGCAGAAACTCACACAGATGGCCTTAACTTATTTCCAGAACCTTTACTCAGCTGAGGTGCAGACCAATCCTCCTCCTTTCAGATACACAGGTCACTTTCCTTTGATTCCTCAATCCTTGCTGTGTAACCTTGATAGGCAATTCACTAAGGAAGAAATCAGGATAGCTCTATTTGATATGCACCCTCTTAAGTCCCCAGGTGTTGATGGTTTGCATGCCATGTTTTTTCAAACCCAATGGGATATATTTAGTGATACTGTTTTTGCAGAAGTTAGGAAAGTGTTTAATGGAGGTAGCCTTGATCCTCAATTCAATCGCACTCTCATTGCTCTTATCTCTAAGGTGGAGCATCCTCAGCTGCTAAAAGACTTCAGGCCCATTAGTCTTTGCACCACTGTTTATAAGTTGATAACGAAAGCCATTGCCAACAGACTCAAGCCAATAATGCCTTTCCTCATTCTTCCGCAGCAAACGAGTTTCATTAAAGGGAGAAGCATCACGGATAACATCATAATAGCCCAAGAAGTTTTTCACTCAATGAGAAGGAAGAGTGGAAGAATAGGATGGATGGCAACTAAGGTCGATTTGGAAAAGGCCTTTGACAAACTAAATTGGGTTTTCATCGAAAATACTCTTGTGGATGCTGGAATTCCTACCAAGTTACAACGATTAATCATGCACTGCATAACCTCCTCTTCCATGCAAGTCTTATGGAATGGACATCCAACTGATGTTTTCTATCCTAAGCGGGGCATTAGGCAAGGCGATCCACTCTCACCGTACCTTTTTGTTCTTTGTATGGAACGTCTATCTCAAGCCATTAACAACAAGGTGAGCAGTGGCTTTTGGAAGACGATCCAACTGCGCAGAGGGGGTCCACCTCTTTCCCATTTATTTTTCGCTGACGACTTGCTCTTGTTCAACTCTGTTGACAATGCTCAAACTCTCTTAATGCAGCAGGTCTTGGATGAATTTTGTGAGTCATCCGGGCTTAGAGTAAATAAAGCTAAGACCAGGATTTTCTTTTCTCCTAATGTCCATCCCCAAGGAGCAAATCTGATTAGCAACACTCTAGGATTCCAGAAAACGGGGAACTTGGGCAGATATTTAGGTGTTCCAATTTTGCACAAGAGAGTCACTAAAGATACTTATAGCTACTTAGAGGACAAGGTGCGTGCAAAACTGCAAGGTTGGCAAACTCATACCTTCTCCCTTGCTGGGAGAATTTCTTTGGCCCAATCCATGCTTTCTTCCATAACTTATTATTCAATGCAAACCACAAGGCTTCCTAGCAGCACGTGTGCAAGAATCCAAAGTCTGATAAGTCAATTTGTCTGGGGTTCTACCGAGCGGCGTAAAGGCATTCCCCTTGTGAGGTGGACGGACATGTGCCAGCCTAAACAATTTGGTTGTTGTGGGATGAAAGATCTTAGTAGCCAAAACTCTGCTTTTTTGTTGAAACTGACTCATATAATCCAAACCCAACCCCATCTGCTGTGGGTGCAAGTCCTGCGCTCGAAATATAATTGGCATAATGGTAGACCGCAGAAACCCATTACCCGCAATGCTTCTCACCTGTGGAGAAGCATCTCAGCAATATGGGAGGATCATCTTCTTGGGCATATTTGGCATGTTGGAAATGGGGAAACAGTCAGGTTCTGGACTAATAATTGGATCGGAAGCTTGGGACCCCTATCTCAGCTTTCTTTCAGTCCTATCCATGATGAGGATCTTAAGAGAACCGTGTGTGATTATGTCTCAGAGGAGGGTCATTGGAGGTGGGGCGATCTCCAGGGTAAACTGCCAAATGATATCATACTGCTGCTCGCAGAAACCACGCCCCCCAGAGGCATGCTGGTCAAGATGAAATGGTATGGCATAGGGACAACCGGTTCACTGTTAAATCTGCCTATAATCTCGTAATGCAGGACCAATGGGATGAGGAGAACAAGTTTTGGAGCCTTGTGTGGAGTTGGAAGGGACCTCAAAGAATCCAAATGTTCTTATGGTTGGCTCTCAAGTGCAGGCTCCTTACTAACTTCGAAAGAGTTCGAAGGCATATGGCGTCTGATGCCACTTGTACTATTTGTGATGTTGAGCCTGAAGATGTTGATCATATGTTGCGAAGATGTCAACTGGCTAAGGCCTGCTGGTCGCTGGTTGTAACTCCACAATATCTCGCCACTTTCAACAATGCTTCTTTCTCCTGCTGGATGCTTACCAACCTTGGCACGCATGATAGTAATCCTAGATGGTATGCAATGTTTGGCATAATCTGTTGGAAACTTTGGACCGCCAGGAATGTCAGGATTTTCATCGATGAAGATACTACGCCGGCACGTTTGGTTAATGAAGCTCTTGCTCTTGCTGATCATTCTTTGCATGCAATGCGCTTCTGTAATTTATTACCCCCAGATTAGATTTTTTCGTCTTTCCTGATGTTGTAGCCTTTATCTTGCGTTTTCTCCCCCTGTATCATTCCAGCTAGCAATAAAAATTTCTCATTCGAAAAAAACAACCATTCTTCCCTAATGCTTTTAAGAACTCGCCTTTTCGTCTGGATAGTAGTAATTTCATTATATTGTAAGATGACAAGCATTTGGAAAGAACAAAGAAAAAATTATTAAGATCCTTCATTCCTATCAAGTTAAAACTTTTTTTAACATGTGGCTTACCCTGCACCTAACTCTTCTTTTTAAGCCTGCTTAACATAATTTTTTTAAGTATATAATGTGCTTGTTTGAAAACACTTAACTCTCACCTCAAAAATACATTCAATAGTGTTTTTCCGTAAAACGAGACAATTTTCTCCATATATTTACATCAGCTTGCATAAAAATACTTCTCTACCGCTTTCCCAAACAGACCTAATATAAACTGAGGCTTTTACTCCATAGCAAGAGTTGGGACCCAACTTAGGGACAGCATTTCAGAACACTGAAACTTGTCCTCCATGCTTACACGGGTAAGCAAAACATTGCTTTTATGGCAAACACGTGTTCTTGCCCTCTCCATAGATCACACCCATATACCAACACCGTTCTCGACAAAAATCATTCACAAACACATAACATGTATAACCGTGAATTCATAATAGACCCAATCGTTCACACACACACACACAACAAAAAGACATTCATAATCCAAAAGTCTGAGTCACTGCACAATGGACAATAATATTCTACTGGTAACGTCTCACACACACACAGAGGGAATGAGCAAAAGCTAAAATGGGTAAGGTAAAGCACAGATCAGAAAACATCAATATTTAGTCCATCTGCCTCAGAATGTCATATGCTCTCTAGTGTAGTGCAAAATGGGAGAAGAGGCTTGGCTGTCTATCAAAAGCCTGAGAATATGGCGGCAAGCATGCAGACAAGCAATGATCCTGCTGAAATTGGAACCATGGATGATGGTGCTGAGTTTCCGGGAGAAGGAACTGGTGCTGCTGTCGGAGATAGTTCGCTTGCTGTCCCTGAACCAGACGTTCCGGGTGCTGTGGCAGGAGATGGAGACATTCCTAGAGGAGAAGAATGGAAAGAAGAATCAGTAATAGAGCACATTAGATAAAGGAAAAATCAGTACAAGGTCCCAAAAATGTATATAACCACCAAAAAGTCCGATGAAAAGTAAGAAGCACAGATCCTGTTGTTATTTCCTATGTCAAAACTTATCATTGCATGTTGCTCACTGATTGTAGAACTTTTTGGTAATTACATTTCTTCCTTGGGACCTTAGTGATTTTCCATTCGATAAAACCAACCACCAATAATGTTAGATGATAAACTCAGTTTTTTTTTTTAGGTGAAAATGATAAACTCAGTTTTTCTCATGCATCTTAAATTCTAGATCAAATCTGCACTTCAATAACAATCAAGAATGAGAGTCATGTTATCTGCTATAGCATACCACTATACAACAAAGAACATCGGAAAATCGATTGCTTTATCATGAATCAAAAGAGCAAAAGCTAAACTCCAAGGGATGGATAGATGTTACTTCAAGAAGACAACAAGATAATACAGTGTCAGACTGGCCCCATCATTGATTAGATTATCTTGTCAAATTTTTGTGATAACAAAATGATTGGCCTTATACCCCATCACCAGCTATAAGGTAGGCCAATTACATTAAGCAGATGAAGACAAGAAAGAAATCTGTAAAGCACAACGACAAGCATGTACATATATGATATAGCGATGCCGTTGTTAAGTTATTCACTGTCTGTGAAACGTAGTATCAATTAGATATAGTCAGTGAAGGAAAGTTAATCCTGCCAAATCACATAAGGTTCTTTATATTCTTGAAGCCAGTCCAATTAAGCATGAGTTTAATTTTATGTTAGAACTAAACCAAATTGTATGAAAATAATATAAATTAAGACTGTGTGAACCTACCAGGAGCAGCAGCAGGAGTTATAGACACTGCAAAATAACAAAACAGCAGTTAATTATTATCTGAGAAGAATCAAGAAATGGATAAAAAATGAAAGGAGACCCACAAAAAAATTAGATATTGCAGAAATGTACTTTTTTTGACATGTATGTTTCCATTAAATGTTTGGTCTGTAATTTTAGATATGAAAGAGGAAGAAGTTTTCACCCCCAGAATGACCCAAGATTCCATGTATAATCTCAAAATTCACTGTAAATAATTGTTTTTATGACTATACACCCATTAAGAAAAACAAGCATCCTGTGAAAAAGATCAGTTCTTCATACGCCATACATAAATGCCAGTTTTGCCCAAATAGAAAACTCTAACAAAAAGGGGAAAGTGTTAGCTAGAAATCTAGATTGATGTATTAATACAAGGAGGGGATGGCAGAAACCAAGATTAATGCATTCAGTGTTCAAAACTCCAAGGGTACATGGAGACTAAGGATCTCACAAACATGAATAAAAATTAAAGCTTTCTGCAACAGAACAGTACAGAACACACAAAGTTCTGAGAAAATACCAGTACATAGACTTAATTACCTCAAAAACAAGAATCTTAACAAAAAAGAGAAATCAGAGTAAACCCACATGAAAATAGGATGAAGAAGAAGAACTCACATCCACAGTTGGAAAAAGAAGGGGCAGAGACTTTGCAAGCAGCAGGAAGAGTCATAGCCTTTGTGATATTCAAAGAGACACCCAGTTGAGAACTGCTCTTCAAGGCTTCACAGATACAGTTAGGACTGGTTTTAAGCACAGTCTTGAAGCCAGAGCAGCATGAACCCTGTGGCTTCATGGTGCTGCTTCCGCTGGAGACGAAGGACAGGCAATCTGCCATGTTCAGTATCACGCTCGAACAGTCCGGTGAAGGTGAAGGCGACGGCGCATGGTGTGCAGAAGGCGGCGCTCCGTGAGCCAGAGCGACGGCCCAGATGGCCGAAAGGAAGAGAATGAGGGAGGTCTTGGCTGCCATTGAGAGAGAGAGAGGAGTAGCGTGTGTGGGGAATGGGAATGTGGGGCTTGGAAAGTGGAGTTCTATACGGTGAGTGGGAAGTAATGGGGTTGAAGACGAATAATTGGAATTTGGAAAAGATTGCATTTTTGAGGGTGAGAGAGGAAAGAAGGAAGGGGTGGTGGTATGACCACAGTACCGCCGGTGAGATGAAATGCGTTTGTCTACGTGTCGCAATACCACTCGCTGAAAGAATTTGTTCTAAAAAATTAGCATGCTTTTTACTTTATTTTTATAAATAAAAATTTAGATGAATTGTGTATTGATGGTCAGGTCAAATTATACTCAGTTTCAAATAATCCTCATAAAGATTATGTGATTTACTCATGAAGATATTTACATGTATCACGCTAACAAACTTATTATATTAATAATGAGATTTGAAATAAGACCCATAAAAATTATGTGCCAAATCCTTATTGGTAGGGATTTTGATTAACCGTTAATGGGTGTTTTTGGGAATTCCGTTAGTAGAAAGGAGTTTATAGATTTTGAGGTATTTTGTGAATTTTAAAATGATTTTACGGTTTTCAAGATAGTTTTTATGGATCTCAAGATGGTTTTTATATATTTTGAAATGGTTTTATTTCGACTTGCATATACAGTTGGGGAAACGGTGTTCCCAAACAAGCAGAATATTTTATTCAAAGAATATCTTGTCAATTTTTTATGTATTCGAGAAAATCACTTTGAAAGCAATAAATGGGAATATTTTATTTTTTAAAATTTTTTTACTAAGTAAACATATTTAAATAAGGAAAAATTCTAAAGAAATAGCCTTGTCAAAACCCTAAATTGGCTTTGCTTAATATAATTTATTGCATTTACATTTGATGAGCAAATGAAAACACTTAAAAAACACTTTAACCTAGATAAAACTTCTCTCATATGCCACATGGAACTCTGTAAAATCATTTAAAATAAGATAATTCAAACACTCACAAGGTATAACCTACTGATCACTTATAGTAATTTGAAATTTTGCAAATTCTGAATGTATTTAATTGAAATTTGTACCATAAATTTTTAAAACTTCATTATTTTTATATATGGGACTCAAAATATATTTTAAAAGTATTTAAAATACTTCTTTTATTATTTCCAATAATTTATTTGATTTAGATTATTTTTTATTTGAAAATTTCAAATAGTATGACAGCACATAATTTTTTTTATTGCAAAATCACCATACATCATGAAATTTAAATTCTTTTTAGTAAAGTTGAATTAACTAAATAAGACAAATGGAATTGGAAAGAAGAAATGTTTAAAAAAGGAAAGATAATAAAAAAAAATGTTCACAATTCTTTTTTTTTTTTT
>JANTPZ010091922.1:0-11958 GCA_025593235.1 Vachellia pachyceras
AAGTTCAGGTAGTGTGAAATCAGATGAGCAAGGCAAGACTGGAAAACATCCATCTGGTTTGAATGTTGCAAGAAAAGAAGCTGAAGAGAAGACAGAGAAACAAACATCTAGTTTGGATAAAAGGGAAGCAGAAGAAAGCGTAGCAAGTAGTTCAAGGGGAACGACAACATCAAATAAGACAGCCAAAAAGCGTATAACTCCCATTGCCATTGATCCATAAGTGAAACTCATACATGGATCCCCTGTAGTCATTTTATTTGACTGCAGGTACAGTCATGAAATTTGACTTATCTCTAGCCCCTGCAAATAAAAGATTTATCTTTTGTGGCTTCCATTTTGCTAGTTTTAGAGATGGAATTCTTGCAAGGAAATGGGTAGGCCACATAGCGTCACAGCCATTCATCAGTCTTTGACCACTGACACCTATAACTTTTCTGCCAAGTAACGCGAAAGTTGGTGCTGCTACTGTCGCTACGATTTTTCACCCTCTAGCCAATCACCATAGCCAAACATAATGGTAGCTCCAGTGCATAATGCGAGTGTCAGGGGCTAAAAGAAGGGGTTTTATGATTGCACCAGTCGACTGCAGGAATTCATCTCAGACAAACACCCTGCTTGTCTTGTCTACTCTTATATATTTTTTGGGCTGTCTACATGTGAAAGTCTTGCTGTTACCTTCTGGTTTTTTCTATGAATTGCATCTGGTTATCTATTCTTTAATGTAGATTCCAGTTCAATATTAAGAGAACTCAATCTCCATTGGTAGGTCAAGTTAGGCTTAACTTAATAAAAATAAGCCAGAGCCTACTACAGAGATGTAATGCCTAGTTTGAACCTATGTGCTTTGAATGTAGATCTTTAAATAGGCGGTATATATAATCATTCAGTCTTATTTAAACTTTGTTATATCTTAAGTAGGCTTTGAGACAATAAAAACATTTCGTATGATTTTAATATTTAATAAATAATTAAATAAATTTATGATATTTTTAATTGAACCATTTTCCTCCAATTTTAATTGAACTCCCCAATAACAATTTAATTGTTTAAAAGTCAAAGTGCACATGATCCTCTATACCTTTTGTTAGTAGAATCACTCCCTTTAAATTTGTATCATGTATAAATAAATTTAATAAATCTTGAAATTTGATGAACTTCCTATACTTTTAAATTTAAATGAATCCCCAAGATAAATTAATCTATTATTTAAGCTTCCTTTTTTTTTATCTCCCATCATCTTTGAAGGCTATATACACAGAAGACCGGACTTTATCACATCAACTTTTCCATTGGTAACCAACTCTAGTTGGGTATGTCGAAATTACTCTCTCAATTCCAAATGCCCATTGGAAAAGCAACTTAACGTGTCTCAAATAAAATTACCTTCTGTAGACACAATTGAAAAGCTGAAAACTAGTGAAACTCAATGATTTGTGCACAACGCATTTCTCTTTTCGTTTTCTGGTGGAGAACAACATTATCAAGCGCAAAAGAAGAGCCATTACATCCAAAACACTCTTTCCAGTATGAGATAGATACAAAGAATTGGAAAAAGAATAAGGGGAAAAAAATATACCTCTTGCTCTCTGTTACAATAAATTTCAGTGAATATGGTGGAACTCGTGTACTTTGTTGCTTGCTTTTAGAAAAACATGTAAAATCTAAAGTGGCACAGAAGACTCGTGGAAGATGATTTCAGCCTTTAGGTTAGTAGCTATCGCAGAATGAACAGTTGCAGCCCAGGGTGATAATGTAAGGTTGTGAGTGAACTCTGGTTCATCCATAGAATCCGATCTCTTAGAGTATGCTAGTCAAAATACAATGCAGCCGGAAATATAGTCAACCTGAGGACAGAAGTTATTGACAAGAATATGTTACTACAAAAACAAATGGTAAGAAAGTCTTTGAGGCTGGATCAAGGAAAGGGACTGCCAATGCAAATTGTTATCGTGACTCCCAGAAATTTCATTTGGAAGCATAATATAATGATCAAAACACAAGTGAGCTTAAATCACGCCAAATGCTGAGACAATTGGGGGGGGGGGGACATTAGAAAGTAATTGAACTCACCCTGTGACTCCACTTGCTGGAAAGAAAATTCGTAATCAGTAGATAGTTGTGAAAGGATAATTTCGTTCCACGTATCAGGGACTCCAGGCAGACACCAGTGGCTACAATCTTGGACAGATGGATTATCACTCCAGTTACCAACATGTGCATCACTCCGAAAAGCAGTCAAAGATGTAACATGGAGAACACTGATGGGAACTCTGACATATTTTACCACCTCCAAAACTATGTCTGAAAACAAACTTCGGTCCCTTCCATCAGTTTCTAGCATGGGGTACTGGGTCACGGTGCAAGTCCAGCGTGGTTGATCATCACTGATGCAGAGACAAGGAAACTAGATCGGTAAGGCTGACCACTGACCAGTGCAGATCTAAACTAGAAAATTTTCATTTTTCTGATTGAAAACTCGGGGAACAATTGGCATTTCAGAATGCTATAACATTCTAGCATACTGGAAACACGAGTCAAAGTGAGCAAAAACAGCCACTGATGCTACAAGCATACAACTTTATAGTGCCTGTTTGGGAGAGCGTTTAAGCTCCCCAAACGTATGTTCAACAGTGTTTTTCCGCAAATAGAGATAATCTCCTTTATATATTTACCTCGTAAACCGTAAAAGCACTTCTTCACCGCTTTCCCAAACGGACACATAGATTATGTCATAAAGGTGAGAAAGGCAGAGAAAGAGATAATACAACATGGGTCTTATATGGACAGGTACACCAGGCGACAAGAGTAGTTTCAAAAGATCATATATAGGAAAGAGCCTAATCAATTTTAATAGAGCATCATGGTACCAATTAGATAATAATACCTCCAGTGAGATGGCTCATAAGTCCTGAAGAACACGTGTGTTCGATTTTTGTTGATCTTTCTCTCTATCCATGATGCCCAAGTGCCAAGGGCCGTTCTGAAGGCAACAGGAATTGACATCCCAATTTTCAATGACCTTCCAACTTGGAAATAGCAACCCCTGTTGGTTACAGATAAATACATAAGCATAGGCAAATTAAAATGCGGATGAAAGTATACATCAAGCATTACAAACATAATTTATAATCTGATTGTATAAAGATATATACTAACAAGTGTGTTTACAAAAAAAAAAAAGTCTTTCTGCTTTAAATTGAAACAGAGGACAGTAAATAAAATATATTTTCAATAAGGCTAACCAGTGAACAACATCAGGATGAAAGCTATACCCCAACCTTCTTTTCAAATTTTTTAATGCTTATTTTCTTTTTGGTGTTAAAGATTCAATGGCTATGACAAACATAACCAAAGATGCAAGTGAGACAGAATAAAATCAACACTCAAATGAAAAAAGCCTCATGCATCTCAGTTGTCAAGTATCTTGAATGTGATCACTACTGCAGAAAGGACTTGTGACAATCGTTGTTGAACACTGAAGCAGCATTTTGTCAGAATTCTTTGCAGCTCTGGTTTACATCAAGGAGAAGTTCAACAAAAATTACTTTCATCTACTTGGACAATGGCATTGAAAAACGACAAAACCATGTTGATGAGGTTAAGAAAAATAATGATGTCTGTCACAAGCCATGAAAATAAATTGCTTTGAAAGAGTTCCCATTGGCTTTAGACAACTTAGAAAAGTTAGAGCGAAGCAATAACAGCAGAAGAAACCGTTATTGTATCAAATATGTCCATAAACAAAATGACACTAATTGACTATTGAAGGTAATAAAGAAAGGAACTTACGTTTCAAAAAGTTTTGATGGCACCCACCAATGCCCAGTGTTGAATATAAGAACATCAGAATCAGCCCACCGGTCACTTATATCATCTATCCTGTCCAATCTAAGTGTTGATTTGACCCTCTTCGGTGCATGCTTAGGTACCGGCCCCGGTTGTACCAGGAAAACCGATCGAAAGTATTCAATGGTAAAGTTAAAGGCACTGAACCGAACACCTAAGAATCTGATCCTCTTTGATATCTTATTTTGGTTTATTTCATAAACACTCTTCTTATCCCTCACCCCAGCCATCAGGATACATACCAGTGATTCCCACTGAGTCCTACTCATAGAATCGCCAACAAAAACAATTCTCTTGTCTCGAAATATTTCCAAAACATTACTTACATCAAACCTCGGAATATCACAATCATTGGGTTTCCACCTCCAATTAAGATAAGTCGTGTCTGTTCGTCCATTAGCGAAGCAATTGAATCCTCGTTCCACAAAAGGACACTCTGAAGCATTGTACAATGGATACGGCGGCACCTGGACCCACCTTCCCTCATAAACATCACAGCTTTTAAACGATCTGTTTAAGTTGGAGGACTGTTGCCCATGAAAGATTGTGTGGCTTAAGTTAGGAAGCAAGTACACATATCCTCCACCAATGGCAGCGAAGAATGAAATTAGAGACCCAATAATCACAAGCACATGAAAGTGAAACCACCGGGAGAGCCAGAGATGTTTGAATCGGTTAGCTTTAGGACTCGCAACACCGGGGGACGTTCGATTCAACGACGTCGTTGTGGTGGTTGAAATGCTCCGATTCAAAACACTCATAGTCCCAAATCATCCGCCGCAACGAACACATTACACAGTCAAGTTCAACTCAGCAATCTGTAAGATAGGATGAACAGCTGCAACAGTCAAAACGGAAGAAGAGCCGGAAAGTGATGAAATCTAGGAAAGGTGGGGACAGGTGAGCGGTTTGGACTAAGAAGAGCCGCAAGGAACAGAAAGCACGAGATGTTCAGTACAGGAAGTACGGAGGAAATATGGACATTGGTGCAATTGCTATCAACGAAGAAGGTCAAAGCTGTCAATTGGCTATAGGCGGCACCCGACCAATCTTCTTGAGGGATTGTTTGGAATTACCTTGCATGAATGTTGAGAAAAATTTAGAGGTTAGAGAATAGGTTTACGAATTCTAAGGTAAAATTTAAATTTTAAAAAGGTGATTGTATTTGAAAAATTTTAATTTTTACATATTCTAAAGAAAAATATAGTTATGAAAGATAAAAAAAGAAAGAAAAAATAGGGAGAAAAAATTTATTAGGAGAGATTGTGATTTGATAAAAAAGGTTTTTTTAAAAAAACTAGGTTTCAAATCGATGTTTTGTATCCAAAATAATTTTTTCAAAAAATTTGAGTACTTGGACAAAACCTAGGTTTTGGGATAAAACTAAAGTTTTGGAAACGAAATCTAGATTATGGAAAGTGAAACTAAACAAACTCTAAAACAACTAGATTGTGTCGAGAAAAATGTGTTAATTTATATTTTGCACGCACAGACTAAATTGCGTGGATGGTTTTCATGATTTACAATAACATGTAAAAGTATTTTAATCTCAATTTATGTAAACATGATTTTTCAACATTAATATAAATATGACCTAGTGTACTATAGTTCTATTAATTATTAATTATTTATGACTTATGCATAAATAAAGAAAATATTTAAATTAAGTTACTTAAATTCATTATATAAAATTGTTCATGTGTCTAATTTTTTTATACTAATAAAATCAAATTTGATTTTGATATTAATAAAATAAGGCATTTATTTTCCTCAACTTGTGTGTTTTACAAGGAAAAATGACACTAAATGATTGCCTCCACTCTGTCAAATGGCATTATCAAGTTTTAAAAGCTTATCAAACATGATTCTTGACCACAAAAATTTTTTCACAAATTAAGGTTTTATTTATTCCCACAATCAATTATCAATTCTCATGATAATAAAATATCACTCCGCTGATGAGCTGTGGGTCAACACGACAATTAGTCTGTCTCTTATGGGATGAGTTGGTTAATCACATCACTTGGGTTATGATTATGGTGAATAACTTTAATTAATCATCACTTCAACAAATTAAATAATAATAATAAATACAATTAACCCTTTTGAGAGTAATTAATGTATCCTAAACTTTTTGGTGGTAACACGTAAGGCGAGGATCAAGTTATTGCGTGTGGTTAGAATCCATTGGAAGAAATAAGTTTACGGATTTCGAGAAGAATTTACAGAATTTAAAAAGAATTTACGGATTTTAAGATGTTTTTTACAAATTTCAATATATTTTTTACGGATTTCTAGATGCTTTTTATCTTGACTTACATGTACTATTGGGAGAAAGATTTCCCAAATGATTAACTTCCTCCTACTTGAAAGATTTTCCAAATGATTAACTTTGTCCTACTTGAGGATACAGTGCTTATTTTGGAAACACTTAACTCTCACAAAAAAAAAGTACGTTCAACAGTGTTTTTCCGCAAAACAAGACAATTACTACTAGAAAAATGTCATTTAGCGACGAAAAAATCTATCGCTAAATGATTATTTTTTATCAGAAAATTTCCATTTAGCGACGGAAAATATTAGCAACCCTTGTTTTAGTGACGGAAAATAGACATTTAGCGACAGATTTTCCGTCGTTAAATGGCATTTTTTTGGTAGTGCGATCTCCTCCACATATTTTCATCAATTTGCGTAAAAGTACTTCTCTACCGTTTTCCTAAATGGACCCACAACCTCCCTTCATCTCTATAGCATATTGATATTTGTTTTTTTAATATAGAAGATTAGAGTGATCACTAACTAATTCGAAGACAATCTTAACCAATTAACATAAAAAGATCTTTTTTTTTTCGGTCAAGAAGAAGAACTTTACCCTAGCTAATTATTCACTAATTACCTTATGGTAAAACCGCGACGAGCTATCACAGTCGGCCTTGAACCCTACAACGGTGGCGGTGGCGGTGTGTTTGGTGTGTAAGGCCAACCGGCGGCCAGAGTGGTGGTATTAGCGGTGGTGGTTGTACTACTACCCATATTGTTGCAGTGTTGTCGGGGTGGTGGTGGTGGTGGTGGAGGTTGGAGCAACCTGATTTGTCTCTTCAAGAACTTGACGTAGCGAATGGCTTCGTCGAGCATGGAGGCGGTGTCGAGCTTGGTTCCGCCGGGGACAAGTCTCTGAAGGATGCGGATTTTCTCACTGATCCTCTCACGGCGGTGGCGGGCGGCGACACTCTGGGGATCGTCGCTGATTCGGACGTTCCGCCGCTTAGGCTTCCGGATAGTGGAAGGGTCGATGTCGACGGGTTGCAGAGCAGCGATCATGTACATCATCTCCTTCGTAGCTCCAAGCTCTTCTTCTTCTCCTCCTTCTTCTCCTCCTTCTCGCTCCAAGTTGATGCCAAACATGTCACTAGTGAGAAAACCAGAGGATGAAGAAGATGAAGAAATCTGGGTTTGAAGCAGAGGGAAGGTAATCGGCCAAGAAGAATACGAAGCCATATCCTCAAGATTATTATGGTTAACACTGGTTGTGATGAAGGAGGGATGATGAATATTATTACTCTGGTTGGTGTCCATTGTGGGTAGCTCCTGGAAAAATAGAAACATTTTTCAAGCACCATACCGATCGATGTGTGTGTGTATAGAACTGTATAGTTGTTTGTGTTGCAAAGTACACGAACTGGAAGACCCTTACTTTAGTACCCAAAACTTAACTTATATTAAGTTAATAATCAGATTATAATCCATACTTAGTCTTTATTTCAATCTAACATGAATATAGAGAACTCAATTTTTGCTAAATTTATTATATTCCCAGGTTATCAATATTTGCAATAAGACATGGTTTGCCAAAATGAGCCATATAGATGGCAATATACAGCAGTCAACACATAAATAACGAAAGAGGCAATACAGAGATATACAAGGATATCTGTTGCGTCATAATTCCCCCCAATGATTTAGCACAAGAGCTATCACCTGAAAAAATGTTAATTTGATATAATGAGACACAAGTCCCAATAACCAGCATTTCTACTTAAAAGGCATATGAGCGAGTGTCGATGAGAGATAAAAATTAATAATAATATACGAAAACAATTTCACAGATAATACTAAAAATTTTCAAATAGTTCATAAGCATCTCTATACACTTTCCACATAATATATGCATATCAATATTAATATATTCATTATTATTACGATCCCAAGATTAATCGAATCAATATCCACATGGATTTCATCACAACATCATCATGAAATCGTGCAGGAAATTATTACACAAAGATATATTCTCTTTCTTTCTTTCTGTTTTTTCTCTTACTTCTCCCCAGCCTTATTTCCTCTGACTGAACCCATGGGCTAGTACTGTCCCATATAACTGGTAGTACAATTCAACGAGCTCACCGGTAAGTGATGTGGACTAGCCAAATACCACATAGTACAAAACCGGACCATGGGTTCCCCCTTTCACATCTCAAGGGTGTCATAAGCCCTCATCGCCACAGCAAGGATCACCCGGTAATCAGACTCGGATGTCCTTCGATGATGGGCATAGGATCTTCCGGTAATCAGACTCGGAAGTCCTCCAACCTTATTTCCTTTTTGGTATGCCGAATATTCACCCCCTTATTTCCTCTTTAATAAATCTCCTCTCCTCTCCCAATATCACAGTTATCTCTTTATAATATTAAAGAAAAGGAACATCCACAATTTATCATCAATATGTAATCACGCATTAATAGTCACTGGCATATTTCAATCAATAGTTTGAAACTCAGAATTTTCTATAAAGTCAATAGAACATATATCACAATCATTTGCAAACGTTGCCATTATAACACATTCAATCTTTAACTCCAAACTTCACAATATATTCTCAATATTGTCAACACAAAGTTTATCAAATAATAATAATATTTTCATCACAATCAATTCAAAATCACTCACCAGACATATCCCAAGTATGCATATAAGTAGAAAGCAGTTATCTCTTATCCAGTAAGGAAATATTATGACAATAGCAATCCCGTGCCCAACACCAATAATTTCTACAATTAGTCTACACAATTATGCATTACCACATATTAGTTTATTTCTTTAATATTTTCTTATATATTCTGATTTCATAAAAACCCCAAATATTTACAAAAATCCTCAAATATCTTAATTTCTTTTATATCTCTAAATATTGAAAAATTATGATTTTATTAAAATTCCAAATTCTATTTTCAAACTTTAAAACCAAACTAAATCATTTCTAAATTCATTATTACCTCCATATATATCAATTAAAATATCTAATCCTTTAAATTCTCTATTATCTCCAATAATCTCAAATAAACTATTTAACTCACTCTTTGATAACTCAAAATATTCTATATATTAAAAACTTAAAATAAATTTCTAAAATACCTCAAATATCCAATAAATAAATCTAACCATATAGAACATAGTTATAAAATATATCTATTATGATATGATCTTCTATAAATAAAACTCCAACGATATAAATATTTAAATACCAAAATATTCTCTAATTAACATGATATTGCTTCCATTAGATAGATAAAAATATTTAGAATAACTTTCATGAAGAAACTACATTGAAAAAAATCATTTTATTTACTTAAATAATTCCGAAAATAAAACCTTTGAGTTAGAAAACTCTTTTTAAACTTATTTTTTCTCTCCTCCTCCTCCCCTTTATCCCCCCTCTCTCTTTCTTTGTGCGTGTGTGTTGTGTCTGCCCTTCGACGTGCATCTTCCTCAAATTTTTTTTTTTTCATCAGATAATATCAACAGAGGCGGTGGAGGAAGAGTTCAGACAGAGAAAATGGGAAGTTTACAGCAAAGACTCCAAAAGTTTCAGAAAATTACAATATGACCCCATCTCTTTTCTTTTCTTTTTTTTTTAAAATTATCTTTAAATCCTAATAAATTTTTAATAGAAAAATTAGGATATTACACGAACTGTGTCTGATAATGGAGGGAGGGCCCTTTTAAGGGATATAGATGAATCGCTAAAAAGAAAAGGGGGTTTCATGAATGCGCTTCTGATACACCAAACAAATAAGGGGAAAAAAGTCAGTAATAAATTAAGAATCAGTTAAACTCAACAAGGGAAAAACGAAAAGTATATAGTAATGGAGCTAGGGTAAGAAACAATTGGACCTATAGAGAGAAGATTTTTGCAAGTTTCTGTGTGAACGCCATCCACTTATTCATACATCAAAATAAACAGACTCATATATACATGTACACACGTATATTTCAATTAATAAAGGTTTAGGGAGTTAAATGGCGTGGAGGCTGATGTGGCAGTATATCCTAATTGGCAAACGGCCGTCACAATTTCTGTTGGCTCAGGTGAAAAATTTAGAGTTTTCTAAACTTCCGTAAAGAATCTAGTCCCGAGAAAACTTTTGGATACATAGTGCTCCAACACGTATACTTCCATGACAAAAAGACTACTTTACCCTTTACTTTATATAAATATATTTACGAGTGATTCTCTATGCACCGTAATCATAGGGCTGCTTCTCCTTCTTTCATATTTATGTTATAATTTATTTATATGCACAAACATTGTTGGTCCAAGTAAAAGTGATTTTGACTTCTTAAATGCAATGTCTTGAGTTTATGTAAATTTAGAATATGTTTTTTTAAATAACAACCCAATTAGTCATGACAATACTGGAATTTGACCTAATCAAGTAATTGTATAGAAAATCACTTTGTATACGTACCTTTAAGGGAAGTGTACTTGATCTCAAAAATGCTTACCCACAAATTAAAAAGTTTGACCCGCAAGGGGTCAAGTGAAGTGTCAAGTGTGGATCGTCGTAAAAGTTGGCATGCTTATTAATTCCCTCGTAGGCTAATCTTTTGAGATGTGATCCTTCTTTGACCCTGTGATGATCACAACAAGCTCTTAAGATCATAGGTTAATATATATATATATATATATTTATAGTGCTCACCCTGTACTCATTAATTATATTTGTTTTTGGGAACAAGGAAGACCTTGTTTGCATTAGTGATGAAAAATCACATTCAAATAAGTTGAAATAAAATTTTTCGCACATATTTATCTCGTAAACTATAAATCACGCAGGAAAAGTTACTTTTAATTTGAAATTAACTGGCATGAAGTATCCCTATTGAGGCATAAAAAAGTTTCTGTAAGACAAAAATGCAGTCGTTTGTGTTCTTATCCTATACATGCAAGTTTACATACTTTTTCCATATAATTTATAAAGATGTATTAATTCCAAAAAAATCAGTTCTTAGAGGGCCATTTTAAAAAAAAAATTGTTGCTAAATTATTGCAATAGAAACAATTTCATAACACAAATATAAATGTAAATCACAATGTTTACAAATCATGAGTGTGAAATGTATGACTCATTTGTCAAACTTCGAACATTATATTGCATAAGCCTATATATGGTATATTTATATTATATGCGAATGTAATATTATATAGTACTAGTACGTTGGTAAATTTTGCAAAACATTTTATTTTCAATATGATTGGTGAATGAATTTAATATATAGGGGATTAAATCACATATATGAAATATATTATGAACCTGTGTAAGAAAAAAGGAATGCAGATAAGAAATTTCCTCATAACTTGTACATCAATATGATTGTCTGAAAAAGTTTATTTATTCCTCAAAAACACGTTCAATAGTGTTTTTTCGCAAAATGAGATAATCTCCTTCATATTGTTTCCAAACGGACACAATATCTACGTATTAATATAAAATCTCTAACAAGTTTTATTTCTCACTTTTTGAATTTCGTGCAGTATAATATATGGGATCTTTAAATTAGTTACGTATTGATAACGAAGAAATGAACACTCATAAGTCTATTAGAAGACATGATTGTTTCAAATATTTAATGTTTTAGCGAAACTTTTGATTAGTCTATTAGGGTTTTAGAGTACTTTCAACATCAGTGTTTCTTAAAATTAGAAACATAAATTATCTACATCTACTGACAACTTTATATATATATATATATATAATCCATTGTGATCAATTAATTACTATCAGAAAACAACTCTCATGTGAAACCCAGAATTTGCCTTTTGATTCATCTCTT
>JANTPZ010091923.1:0-16189 GCA_025593235.1 Vachellia pachyceras
TTCTCAGTATTGTAATCTTGTACATAACGAATCTTCCCGTACAGTTTTACATTATCAGCTTTGGTCTTTTCCAGTTCCACTGTTAGTACTCCAATCTTATCTTTCAGTTGCCTTACTTCCTATTGAAAATCTCAACTAGGTCACATGGTCACATCTATAAATACAAAATTTCGATTTTTGCTTGTAATGATGTAAGGTTGAATAAACAAGTCAAGATTGAAATTAAACATACCTCTTCTGACTCTCGCAAACGTGTTCTAAATCGATCCCTCTGGTTACAAATCACTTTAAGCATTGAGCTCTGGTCTTGATCTGAGCTTACATGCCTTGGATCTGTAGCCTGATGCAGATAAGGCCGTGTAAGAATTGTTAAAATTTAAATGAACAAGCAGATAGGCAAGACAGAAGAAAATTTTTGATGCATCTCTAATCACTATGCATGGTGCATCTATTAAATAGTGACAAAAGAATTATGTTAAACGGTATTTAATTTATTTCAATTTTTTCACTAAAATGCCACACATGAAACCTAAATGCATATTTTGTTAACTTCAATGAAAACAAAATGTGCTCCTTTTTATTTTGATTTGGGTATATTTGAAAAAAAAGTATTTACTATTTTTATATGCACATAATCAAATATAATACATTTTGTATATTTAGATTAACTGAGGGTATGTTAATAAAATATTTAAAATTAGAAGTGTTTATTTTGAAAATAGAAAGTTTATGGAATTTCAGCAAAACTCAAGTGAAGTTCATGTGATTTATTCAAAATTTAATTAAATTTGAACTATAATGCGAGTGGAGCCAAAAGGGTCAACTTCCTAATCATTTAGTCAAAGAGACAGCAGCATTCCGTCATGAAAATGACTGACTCAAAAGCTTAAATTATTGGCTAAAGACCCAAGACTAGTTTTTATTTATACCCCAACAAGATGATTTTGTCCCCAAAACAGAATTCTCATTCTGGCATTCTCCAACAGGAACTACCATGAAATAGCCAAATTGCTATACTGATGTTCCCAGTTAAAATTTCTCTTTACAAGAATACAAAACAATAGAATCTTGGGTACAGGAGCTAGTCCTAACTGTTTTGACATATCTACTTAAAATTGTTCAAATGTGGCAGGAATTCCCAAGACATTTCACTAAGCGACAGCAATGTTTTCCTGAATGTTTGTTACTACAAATTTAGAATTTTCTTTGTAACTCATCTAGTCTAAAGAACAGAGATCTACTCCGGCTGTATGATTGACTTAAATTACATACTAGTAAATAAACTTCAAAACAATCAGCATGGAGAATTGACTCGGTATCCCTATCACACAAAATAGGATTAAACTAAACATGATTCAAGATAATCAATTCTCGATCATTTAATGCATGATATTTGATTTCTATGAACAAGAACTTTACCTCAGTTGCCTCAACGCCACCAGCCTCAGACAGATCCCAGTCACCAGGAAAAGGTCCTTTACGATCCTTAGAACTATAGCCCTGTGTCAGAAAGGGCATGCTAGGTTTGTAAAAGAAAAGACAAGCACAAATGTAATCCTAATTTGTAAAGGAAAATAAAAGAGAATAGAAGCAGCAGATATACTAAAAAAAATGTATAGGTAATTGCTGCAAACCTTTAATATATCATCTTCCAACTTCTGAATCAATTTTTGTTGTTCATCAACCTTTGCTGTAAGTTCTGCTATCTTATGTTCTGCTTCTTCCAATAAAGATGTTTTCTCCGTAAGTTTGACCTGAAAATGGTAGGATGAAATCTAAATCAGCCAGAGCAATGACACCCACAAAAAATCTGAGGCCAATCATAGAAAAGAAATTAAACGGTTACTCAATCCCTTATCCTGGACAAGGTTCAATAGAAGGAATTATGAGACAGCCCAATAGTTCTTGTCTATTTTGGGAACAACACTAGAAATTCAGTTTTGAGAGAGTTGATAACCCTTATTCTTCATTAAAAGTTGGGAAAAGGAGAAGAAGTGGGAAGGGGATGGAATCGCTAAATTGTCCCACTTTAAACAACCCGAATTCATACCTTCAATTGTGTCAGTTCATGTTCCATTTTCCGATTTTTGTCAAGAAGAAGAGACTCCATCTTACTCATCTCCTCCCCACTTGTAGCCGCTTCCCAGTCTTCAGCCTCAATGGAATTATAACCTACTGCCTGTATGTAGTAGAACCATGAAGAGTTCGATGGAAAATGCATTATTAGGTGCCAAAATGAAAAGTCACGGATTTTTTTAATACATATATGTAGCTGACTTTACACTAGGAAGGACAGAGAAAACTACAATTACCTGTAGAATTTTCACTTTCTTCTGCAAATCATCAATCATTTTTGCTGTTGGTCTTGCATTAAGCTCTTTCTTCATCTCTTCGAGAGCCGCCTCCTATATTAAAAGGAATAGGAAACTATGAGTTAGCAAACATAATTGTAAGTCCGGGAAGAAGATGTCTTTGTTGGACATATAATGCCGAACATTCATGAGCACTGGGGAAAAAAACTAGAAAATAGTATACAAAATAAGGTTATAAGTTCACAAAATAACCAGAGCGGATTCTGTACATTAGCACAGAGCCTAAAGCGAGACACACTGTTCATAGCTATCAATAGTGCAGCTTACTACAATTTTCATATATATATATATATTGAAAATGATTTTGACTGGGGAAAGCACAAAATGTGGCATATAAGTAAATGGATTTATGTCTTAGAATTTGCTGGTATACCCAATATTTGACAAGCAATACACGTGAGCTGGGACTTGGCACTACCACCTAAAAAATGTGGGATTAAACTTTTCAAGCATTCATAACTTTTGGTAGATTTACAAGGGAAAGAAAAATAATACTTAAACCTGCCATGTCTCAACCAGTCTTCCACTCAAGTCACCAAGCATTCTGAGTTATTCTCAGATACATGAATGTCTCAACTTAAAGCAATGCATCATACTAGACAATGATTGCTAAACGGCAAGCACCAGCAAGGGAGAAAACCACTCCCCCCCCCCCCCAAAAAAAACACACACTCACACACAAAAGAAAAAAAAAAAAGAAGAAACCCATAAACAAAGATCCTATCCTTCCTCTTGGCCAAGGAGGGTGTTGCCACCTCCCATCCCCCACAATGTATGGACAAAGGAGGGGCAATCTGATGCTCTATCTAGCTCAATCAGAAAAGAGGAAAGGGGGGAAGAAAGAGGGGGATTAATTGGAAGCATAATAAGTTTTGGCAGCTAGTGACGGCTATTGTGGGGCAGGGAGGATGAATTCATATAATAAAAATGAAGATGGAATTAGAAGTTTTGGTCTGAACAAGAAGAAGCAGATGGGATTGATGAGTGTGAATGTGATGAGTAGCTGCTGCTTTGAAGGCTGCACAATAGTGTGAGAAGAGGAGGCTCAGGAGCTTGTTTTTGAAGGTTAAAACAGAGATAATGAGGTAAATGGAGGCTAACTCCTATAGCAATAACATGAAGGGCGGTGATTCAAAATTCAAAGCTTTATTTAATAGAGGGAGAGGGGGTGGGAGACTCAAGTTAGCAGAAAGAGAAGAGGGCGTGGAATGGAATTGTAGTATTGGGCATAAGAGGAGTTTAGGTTATTTTGCTTTTCTAACTTCAATTTATGTTATGTCTTCGTGTATATTTTAAGCTCCCCTAATTTTACAGCTATATGTTAGTGTAAGTCGTTTAGAACTTCCAACCAGTTGATATTACTTACTCGAAACAATTTTCTCTCCCAATGTCCTGCCTACTTTCTTTTCCGACCTCTTTTGCTGTTCCCATACACTGCTCTGCATCAATAGGCTTTGACCTTTGACAGATAACAATGTGCATGTTTATTAGATCTGAAAAGAGGGACTAAGGCAGGCTCTTGCACTTTATGCTGATTTACAAGTAGTAGCATAGGGGTTTTGATGGGTAACCAAGTGGGATGGAGAACTTTACCCCAAAAGCTAGCTATTGAGGTGGGAGAACCAATCCACTTAAATACCCCATTGAGCATCCTATTCAACTCAATGTGGGACTAGATATCCCATACTACCAAATCTCCATCAGGTTCCAATGTATTGGCCTTTGGTACTGGACTCGGTCTCAAGCACTATACAAGAGAACCAGGGAACCCAAAAATTTCAGCTAAAATGTGCTACCCACTGTTTTCCTCTTCAATCTCATGGTTATATAGCATAGAAGAAACTTTAACCTACAATGGTCTTACTATCGGATTTGTGCATACCCAGGAATAAAATGAAAGAAACAAGGAGGAATATGATGATTATGTTAGAACAAAAACAACAGGCATCAAAGGAATTAGAGATAATGCATGAGATCTTCATAACTGCAGAAACCACCTTTTCATTGAGCATTGCAGTCAATTTCTTGATATCATTCCTGTGTTCCTCCCTCTCATTTGATAAGGTTGTTTCAATATTATGCAGTTCCATGTTCAACTCGGAGATCAGCTTCTCTTTGGCATTTAAAGAATTCTCAAGCATTCTATTTGAATCGAAATTGTCACTGCAACAGGAAAAGAAACAGTTATAAGAAAGGCCGACTAGTTAGATCCAAGGCACACAAAAGTGAGCATGCATATATAGTTAAATAGACAACAAAAGTCCAATGTGAGCCCATTGAATTGGTTTAATATGATGTGCTCATTCCAAAATTGCAATTTCCTTTCTTTTGGCAACTATAACTCATTCATTATTTGGCTGGCAATATTTCCATTAATGGGAGACCAGAAAGTTTGGAGATCAAATAAGTACCCCTTGATTTTTCAAGTGCACATGGAGAAATGTGAGAGACTGTTCATGCAATGCGGCTTTACTCAGATTATTTGGAAGCAACAGCTGAAACTGAAAATTAACTTAATTCCAAGAAAAACAGAAAACTTGAGGCACATATTACATCAATAGTGCTGCTTGATGAAATAATAAAGTGGTTTGTCCAGCCAGTAGTTAAAATGTAAATGCCATTTATATTAGAATGGTAAATGAATAAATGTATACAGCTATGCTTTCAGCTCTTTGTTAGTTTAGCAGATTTCATTTATCCATGGGGAAAAGAAGAAAAAAGTACAAGGGGGAGGACAGAGGGGGCCACTGCATACCTTTTTTTAGTTTCAGTCTCTTCGTTTGCTGATTGTAACTGAGATCGGAGAACTCCCTATGTAAAAACAGAGAAAGACCAGTACAACAAGCAGAATTTCTGTTATGATAGGAGTTGGTAATTGATAATATGCAATAAAAAATTATTTTACTTCATCAACAATCAACGCACACGTATAAAAGTGCATAGTTCATTCATCATCAGTTGATTATACACTATCGGGAAAAAGTAATTTTATAGTGCTATTTCTTCTGCACACATGTATCTCACCTGAGATAATAGTAATAATGTATGAACAATTGAGAGAGATGCCATTGCCTTTTTAAAGAAAATCATTATTAGAAGGAAGGCAATACTAGTATAATTCATTTGGTTTTGACAGTATTTTCTTGCCAAATTCAGAAGATTCTAGAATAAGTTGTCATGCATTTCTCATTTTCCTCCAACACAGGAAGATTCCCATGTGTTAACTTCATACATAAATGGCATACCTAACCTTGTGTTAGACTAAAAAACTACCATTCTAAATAGGAATATATCTATTCACAACAGCAGCCATATATTAAAAGTGGATTAAATCTCCCTCCCCTGACTAACATATTCAAATTACAAGACCCTCTCCTCCATATTAACCTACCTCCCTTGTAAGAAAAAATGAGCTGGAATTACAACTTACACCTATTTTTTAATAATATAATACGTATCCAATTTGTATTTTTACCAATACAGAAACAGTCAATTTTGTAAATTTAGAGTAAGCAAAACTGTTATTATTCTTGAAACTCTTCCGGTCATATTTTAACTTCAAGGGGACATGTGCATATTTTTAGAACATAGAGAAGTTTGTGCGGTGTAATAATCTCTGTTGAGGAGGAAACTAGGAAAGTATTTTAACTCAACAGGAGACTTAATATAGAACAAAAACACAAGAATTCGTGTGCATTTCAAAATCAAATGAAGGTATGCGTATTGCACCTTCTCTCTCTCCAAGCTAAGAAGTCTCATTTGTGCCCGCTCAACTTCATCCATCAGAAGGTTGACCTCTGATTGCTTAGCAGCCCTATCTTCCTCTGAAAAATCAAGAACCCAAGACATCATTTCTTTTAAATATAACTGGATAAATTATCATTTGAACAAACAGAAAAAACAGAAAATTGCTAATTGGATTATACTGAATCACAATAACAGATGTTAAGAGATTCAAGTATGAAATATGTAGCCAGAATTGAAATCAAAACTAGCTGATTACCTGATTGAGCGCGGAGTTCAAACAACTGGTTTTGTGCAAGCTCATGTAATTTCTGCATATTGGAAACACTTTCTTGAGCTTGCCGCAACTGGTCTTGTAATGATTGTTCTCTGCATATCAAAATGGCTCATGCATCATATATTTATGTAATGCCAAGATAGAAGGAGAGGATGGTCCCAGCAGGAGATAAATGATAAATAAGATGCGCTAGAAAGCCATATAAACTATTTGCAAATAAAAGAAAGTAGTCTCAAACCGCTTGTTACAGCTTAAGATACCTCTCTTTTATAGCTTCCAACGTTTTCTGGTTCTCTTCTGCCAGATTCCGTTGCTTAATTTCAACAACTTCTTTTATTTTCTCTTCCATCTGACACATATAAGTTCAATAATAAGCTAACTCATGATAGGAGGGTATAGTAGAGGATCAATCGATTGGCATCGATAGCATCTGGATGTGTTCTAGTCGCATTGCATATCATCAGACAATAAATCATTAATACAACGATCAGAACAAAGATGGTAAATAGATTTTTAAGATAATTTGTTATTACTTCACCGGCATGATCACAAAGTTGTTAGATATGTTTTTGAACTGTAATTAAAACTACAGAGACCCAGCATTTGAGATAGGCCAACTTTCAGAATGAGCAGAAGACATTTTGTGGCACTGGCACACATGTAAGAGTTCTTTTTCACAAGTATCATATTTTACTTCATCTCCATGCTCATTTGCATAAAAATATCATATAACTGGTGTATAACTTATTCAAACACATTAGTAAGAAAATTTTACTGCTGTAATTTAAGCACAAGTAAATTGAGGGACTAAAATGAAATAGATAATTTGTAAAGGACTAAACAGAAATTAATCTGTATGTCAAGGAACAAGGATCACAATAGGGCTTTCTCTTAATAGTCTTGTATAATGTTCAAGATGTAAATCTCTCTAGTCTTTACTGCATTTGCAACTACACCCAAGATTTATTTACTCTCATAAAGACCACAATATCAAATTTGGATGGGAAACAATTCTGAAGGAAAAGAAGAATATACGCAGGCATGCTACAACATCCCATGACAATATAGGCAAGTGCATGCATACAATACAGAACAAGGGAAAAAGTTAACTGTTAGGTAGGGTCAAAAATGAAAATCAAAGGAAATAGTATTTGTAATATCTAAAACATTAACACCTGTTGTTCTAATTGGCGATTTCTTTCTTCAAGTCTCCGTATTGTAGCCTGTTGATTCTTCAAGTGAGTTGCCTCAGTCCTGAATTCTTCAAGCTCAACTTGCATTTTCCGATTTTCAGATTCCAGCTCAGACAACTTGAGATCTTGCTCCTGTACAATAAAATTGAGCCAGAATGTGAATAATCACATGCAGATATGCACATTAATTCCCAGATAGACATTACATGCTGGTAATGCACATAAGTTTCATACATACAAGGGAAGACAGCTGACAATTGCACAAGCAGGCAAAATGGTGAATTCTTCGCAGCATATTATTAGAGACCTAAGTTTGGCTTCTATCCCAGGCAAAACCATGCACATTCAGGCATAAGATAAAAGATATACAAACGGTAAAAGCAAAGACAGTTGACATTTGGATGATATAAATTCGCATATTTCAGTGTTTAAATGATCACAAATTGGACAATATTATTGATAGTTTGGATGGAGCTACACTGAAGTAGCTGATATAATTGTAATAAAAGCATAGAAATAGAAATTACTGCAAGGATAGATGCTACTGTATAAGGCACTAATTTTCATGACGGTTATAAGATAATGATAATGTGATAGTTGCCATGATGTATGGTACTGATAAAAAGCAAAGGGAGTCTGGCATGGATTTCAAGTAAATGTGGCAGCAGAGTGGAGTTGATTCATTTGGACATTTGGTTCAAGACATCAACAGAATGCATATAAGAAATTCTGATTTACAACTGCATGCCAATGAATTTCTTAACCTTCATTATTCATACAACTGTACCACTACAGAGAATGCCAGCATTCTATTTTCCTTGAATACAAAAGTATTGTTAAATTGTACATTTGTACATGACGTAGGCGAGTGTAGAACTCTTTGGTCTCTCCCATGTAAACATACGTAATACATTTCACAAGATTGCAAAATTTCTATCATGTACATATGATTTTAGAAATAGAAATTGACAATTTAAAGTTGTTCAAATGGATCAATTGTTAAATGCTAGAACTCACAGCAATTGATGCAAGAGCTGGATAAGGATCAGGAGCCTCATAAAGCTTTTGATAGATGTTAAGAAAAGCATTTTCTCCAAATTTGGCTCTCTTAGTAAGATTATCCACCTCTTCTTGGTAGCCCTTAAGCAAGGTATTAAACAGACCTAACTTCTCCTCAGGTGAAGCTTTCTTAAAATCTGGAAGCAACATCACTAGCATTCAGTTTACACAAACACCAAATAAAAAAAAAAGAAAAGAAAAAGAAATAATGCAGATATATGAAGTGATGTTAACCCGTGTCCCCCTCGGGGGCATGGGGGAGAGTGACCCAAATTTCCGTATTATAGGATTGAATGTAGGATCAAGAATGTGCAAGATCATCTTAGGTCTATTCCTTTTTGTCCATCCTTCCACCATAATTTGGATACAGTGGCTAAAGCATACCTCTAGTGCTCTCTGCAAGTTTCCGCCTATTTTTCTGACTGTTTTCCTGGTTTTCTGCAATCCGGAGCCCTTGTTCATCCAATATAGATTTCTCCTTCTCTAGGTCAAAATCTGAAAAGGAGAGAAATTTTATGTTTGGTTCAAAATGGGATTTTATTGGCACTAGTGCAGCAATATATAAAAAAGGTGGATATAAATAACCTAATCAGGTCAAATACTTGCATCAAAACAAGATAAGAGGATAACAGTTTGAGAGCTTTAAATAACACAGATACTACACTTGATATTCCAACTGCAAATTTCACAAAGGCTTGAACTAGCCAGCATCACAGCATAATAGTATGATCAATCAAAGAGGAATAGGATGATGGGAAAAATACACTGGTATATGCAATAAAAATGTTAATGAGTTCAGAATTCCTTTTAATCAGTTAATAAACTCTATGATTGCAGAAACACGCAATTTATATGACAACATTCATCATAGCATATGCATTCTATGATTAAACTTTTTGTTGACAAAGAATTAATTCACATCAGTTATGAGTTTTTTCAGCATAGATTAAGGTATGAAATCAAGTAAAGATTACAATTTCTGCCATAATCAAAACAAGAATATAATATTCTGATGATATCTCTAAATACAGGTAAGAAAGAAGATAATGTTGCTAAAATGTTCAAGAAAGTAAGTTAAATACCATATTTATTTGACCATTTACACTTCATCTCAGTGCAAGATCTTTTAGATGCGCGCTACGCCGATTTCACAAAGTAGAAAGGCTAGAGTTTACTAACTTTGTTTGGCGTTAAAAAGTGAAGAATGACCTCAATTCGGTCTGATTAAAACGACTGAAGATTCATTTGAGTAAGACATCAATTTGAAATTTTATTTTATTTTATTCGAAGTTCAGCAGAATGTCAGAATCTATAACGATAAAGCATCCTGGAGTGGTGCACAAAACCATTTTTTTTTTTAAAAAAGGACCTCATTACGCAATCGTACTCCTTATATCCACCACATCTAACCAACCAATTCTTATTCAAAAGTAAACAGCCATAAAAGTTAATGCTACGAAAGAATTATTACTCAGCGGCAGTGAGTTAAACGATCATTTATATGAACTAAAATGTGTGCAACTGAAGTTCGAAGTCGAAGAGAAAGATGCACCATGATGCTAGTAATAGACATGCGAAATTCGAATACCTTTCCAGAAGCTGGAGACGACAGAGATCGGAGAAGAAGACGAAGATTTGGATTTGTCTCTCTCGGATCCACCATGCGGAGACTCCATGTCTGAACTTGATCTCTTCTCTTCAGATTTTACCAAACAGACTTCTTGGCGGTAATGCGTGATCAGAAAAACGATGTTAACTTGGAAAGGATCTTGTTTAACCGTTGGTCATTCAGCTACTCCGGTAGATATACAGGATTAGAGAGTACACCACTCAGGTCTGGGATCGTCTCCGAACAAACTTCTTCCTTTGCAAGTCATTCAGGTGCGGGGTTCTTTCCCCCGAGATAATAAATTACAGGAGTTCGTGAGTTTGGTAGGATAAACTATATTGGGCCTGGGCCTCACGCAACAATTGCAAAAGATAGTTTAATGATATCCTATTTATTTTTAATCAGTGCATTCAGAGTTTAATGAATAATATGATTGATTAAATTTTTTATTGCAAGAGTTTTTCTATTATACTCGTATGTTTTTTTCAGTGTACATTTATTTTCAAGCACATAAGTACATGTATCATTTATCTTGGGAATGCAATAGAGAAGTACATTTACGCAAGTCGAGAAAAATATATGGAAGAGATTATCTCGTTTTACGAAAAAATACTGTTGAACGCACGTTTAACTTTTAAAAATGTTGTTCAAAACCCCCTTATTCATCAGTAAATATTAGGAGTGTTCATGATATAGAAGTGAAAAGGACATTAGGACTTAGGAGTGTTCATGGAATTGAATTAGAAAGGGACATACCTGTTCCATGTCCCATCCTGAAAAGGACACCCATCCCGTTCTTCTGGAACATGCTAATATATATATGGGTATTGTGGCTAAACATGGATGATTAAAAAAAATGAAAACATATAATTCAAATATGTAATCATTCTTTTTTATCAGTTATGCAATGAAAGCAAAATTTAAAATAAAAAACAATTAAAACTTAAAATTGATAAGAGCTAGTATATGTAAATTATTAATTTACTCAAAAAACATTATTAAACAAGCCCTCTGTCTTTTTATATTTTTTTTACTACAGGCCATAATTTATGGTTTTGTAAACTCACACTTGGGCCCAGACCTAGTGGGCTATCACCCAAAGATAAAAGTTATACAGGCCATAATTTATGGTTTTGTAAACTCACACTTGGGCCCAGACCTAGTGGGCTATCACCCAAAGATAAAAGTTACAGTTTTAGAGGCCATTTTGGATCCCTTCCCATTCCCCTCATTTCGGCCATCGACTGCAGCGGCCGAGCTGAGGGATCTTTCGCATCCGTTTACTTCAGTCTTCAGGTAATAATCCCAACACTCCCTCTGGCTCTTTCATGTTACCTCTCACAATCGATGAAGAGACACACTGAGGATAGTGCAAATGGTTGCTTTACACACTCTTGGCTGTTGTGTTATCGTTTTCTTTCTTTTTACCATTTTGGTTCCCATATTTTTGGGAATTTAAGTTGGTTTACTTGCCCACTCAGCGTAGAACTGTTTAGATGAAATTACGTATTATTTCTGATCGTTTAGTATCATACTGGTATTTTTCTAGAGGCTGAGAGGTTTGTGATCGTTAAGGCGTGCCTGTTCAATTGAAATGGTGGGGGAACTTTTTATTTCCTGAAAGTTTCGAATTTAACTGTAGTAGTATCTTCCTTCTGGCTGCAACAACCAAACTTTTCTTGGGTTCGATTACCTTCTTCATGTGCTTTGTATTTTAGCTTTCCTTTGTTTTGTGCAATGTGGCTTTGTGGAGGGGGAACATTGGACATTCAATTCTCTTGCTTATCAAATCTCTAATGCTCCGTTTGGTTACACGGAACTGGGGGGTGGGAAGTGGAATTGGGGTTGAAACCCAAAAATAGGTCTGTTTGGTATCATGGAAGTGGGTTCCATGGAACCCAAAAAGGCTGGAATTGGGTTCCAAGCTTCCCCCCTTGGAACCAGTTCCATGGAAATGGACTTTTTACCATTTTGCCCTTCCCTCCCATCTCTTCGATCAGGCACGACAGAGGTCTTGCGACGGAGCGCGACGGAGGTCGATGGAGCTCGACGGAGGTCTTGTGACGGAGCGCGACGGAGGTCGATGGAGCTTGACAGAAGTCGATGGGGGTCGAGATTGATGGAGGTCGAGATCTGGACTTGCGATGGAGGCTTGCGACGAAGCTCGACGGCTGGAGCTCGAGGCTCGCGATGGCTTGCGACGGAGGTCAATGGAGCTAGAGATCTGGACTTGCGACGAAGCTCGACGAAGGTCGATGGAGCTTGAGATCTGGACTTCCCACATGGTTGAGGTCGACGGAGGTTGATGGTGGTAGTGGCTAGAGGCGACGAGGTTGACGACGGTGGAGGTGACGAAGTGAATTTTTTGTGTGAGGGTATATTAGTCTTTTCACACAAAATATTACCCCACTGCTTCCAGCATACCAAACAAACTTTTAATCTCACTTCCACTTCTAGTTCCATCAAAATCAATTCCGCGTACTAAACGGGGCATAATAACTAACCATATCCGCATGCGAGTTCGTCCCCCCCCCCCCCCTTCTGTCTTTCAGTTAATCACTTATGGACTGGGCTGTAAATATATAGCAAGCAAAAGCTGAATGTTGATTTGGAGCACCTCATTATGATGATGGTTTACACTTCCATTATATTAGTTGCACCCTATTCATCTTGGTTAAGTTGGGATTTGAGTCAAGACGTTTGCCACCTCCACTTTGCTTTTGAGTAAACTTGGTTTTGGACCGGCCAAAACATGTTGAGTGTGGTTTACCTCGACATCGTCATTATGCTAGATTTTGTAGTAATTCCTTGAGATTCTCGTATCAAGTTTGTTGTCTTTTGGTTACTTTGTATTGTAATCTCGTTGTCTCTAATTGGAATTTAACATTTTAAACGTTGCATTTGACTTGCTTTTTTCTTCTCTGTCTCTTAATTGTTCATAATGCAGAGTGAGGGTGGTGATGGAAGCTGAATCCTGTGATGCCGTGCCGTATAAGCCTCTGGTTAAAGCTACACTTCGCCTTGGTGCAGAATCTTATTCCGTTCAGTCTGACCATGGTTCTCTGTCGGAGCAACTAGTTTCATTAAAAGAGAAAAGCATGGTCATATTGAAGGATTTTATAACTAAGCATAATGCTCCTCAAGATGTGCCTGATGATTTAGTTGAAGCGTCTTCATCAGAAGACGACACCGTTCCCGAGAATACGGGCATCAAGTCTAAGAAAACTAAATTGACATAGCTCTTGTTCTCCTATCTTCTAGCCCTCCCTTCGTGCATGTTTTCTACTAGAATCTTTAAGAAAATGCTTCTAAAACATCTCACAAGGGAAAATACATTTTGGATGCAAGTTCTAAAGGGAAAACATGTAGTTATTGATTACACTTTGGGCAGAAGGTTCAAGAAACCACTTGTATTGTTTCACTTATTGTTGACTGTTTGAAGCATTTGTGTGACCATTGTTATTATTAGCTTAATATGGATAACCACCTATCAGTTTTAATTCCAACCCGATGAAGCAATGTCTGGATGCGCAAATTAATTTTCAATCAGCCTTGACAAAAAATTTATCCACTATAGCAGTATTTGCTTGTTCCTTGTAAGTATGTACATTCGGTACGTATCAAATTCTACACACAAGAAACATTGAACTGTTCGCAAAGAGATTACGTTAACCAAAATTGCATTCTTGGTTTTTAACTCGAGATCATACATATTATATACATATGGGGAATAAACAAGAATAGTGTGGCCTGTACGCTATCGCCATCAGGAATTAGCTTCTCTTTCAAGTGTTAACCATGAAAATTCAAGTGGATATCAGTGATCAGATGTTGATGGTGGCATCCCACAGCCTTAAAATTCCATTACGACCACCGCTGCATATCCTTTTCCTCTCCAGGTCAGAACTCATGCATCTTACCTATATACATAAATAGCAGGGCCCAATTAATTTATTAATATCTAGAGACATTGAATTTCTTTTTGTAAAGTTTAGGCCAATGGTAAAGGAACCGAGGACCGTAAATCAGAATTACAAATATTTTGCTGCCACATATATGCACCCTTCAAAGGCAATGATAAGGATTTCACTTGAGGTGACTTGCCCAATTAAAATATCACGGCTTTACAGTAGCGAGGAAATTGACGCAAGCAAATTGAAAATTAATGGCTATAATAACGGATGCAAGTGCATCTGATATATTCAGAGAATTTGCGCATAACAAAGAAATATCCATTGTGGATGCCCAGAACAATAGAAACAGAAACATGGCGGATGGCCCTTTAGAAGAATGAAATATATAATAAATAAATAAGAAACAAACAGAAAGAAAGAAAGAAAGAAGCAAGCAAAAGACATTGCATACCGTAGCAAGTGTTTTTTGTGGTGTTCTGTAAAGCTGCCAACCACCCATCTTGGAACCAGGGCCAGAAAATTCACCAAGTCTTTCTTGGGGCCGATGAAAGAGAGACATGGAATTATCAGCTGCTCCAATTCCTAACCAGTGTTCCCCAGCACTGATAGACACTATGGCAGCATTGTGAATTGTTACGTTTACACACTATACATCCTGCACATGCAAAGTGTAATATGACCAAGGGGTACCAGATGCCTTTTATCCAAAAAAATAAAAAACGCATGTAGACTCCACACGATTTCCAATTGCTATTAATAAATATAAGCTACCTAACTATCTTTATCTGATATGGTGGTAAGATTAAGAGGCCATATAGGTGGATTAAAAATTCCACGACAAAGATATATTAAATATTTAGTTTCATGAATAACTGCAGGGTAGCATTAGTCACCAAATGAATCTTGGAAGCAAGTGATTGATCACAAATACTAAATGAATCTCAAAGAATTCATAAGGACAAACTGCAGTTCAGTATACTAGGAACAAATCAAACCCAAGAAACAACAAGTCCACCCACTCATTACAAAAAGTGCCCTTTTGTTGGTTACTGAGATTGCTAATATGCTGTACATTCGCATAAAATTCTACAATTTCATTTCTTCCGAAAAGAAAATTACCCTATACGTTTGTATAGCATTCTCGTATTTCATTTCTTCTAAAAAGAAGATTGCCCTGTAAAAAAGGAATTCTTCTTCTTGAAAGATTTTCTGTTGACTAAAAAAATAGTTTTGCAACATCAAAAGATGCAGCAGACATCTTTCATTAAGTTATATTCAGTACAGCAAGCTAAACCTAAGACAAAGAAGATCTACCTGCACAAATAAGTGCATGTTTTGGAATCCGTTAGGAGAGTGATTTTACGGATTCCGATTTAAGTATGTGAGAAGAGTTTTGTCTCGACTTATGTGCAACGTGGTTTAAACGTGCAAACCAAACAAGCACTAAGTCTGTGCTTCTGTGTCTACTATCCACATCTATGCAAATTTGGTGTCATCTAAGAATAAACATTGATGCAGACATAACAGCAAAACAAAATTTAATTTCGAATGCTTTTTAAAGTGTCATGCTTTTGTATCCAACACATTTGAGCAAAACAAAATTTAATTTCAAATGCAGACATAACTATTGTATCCAACACTAGTGCCCATGACATTTCACATATGGCTACAAATTTCTGAGGTGTCATGCTTTTATAAAATATCACTGCAACGGGGTACTGAGACAGGCTCACAGATTTTAGACAAATCATGCTAAATTCCCCCCTAAATGTCATTTGCTATGATATTTTCTAACTAAATAAACAACTTTTTTCAATTAATGAATATTTTCAAATGTTAAAAGCATTAACAAATTTTATTTCCTTAATCTATGTAAAGTTGTTAATAGGTCTATAATAAAGACAGGAGTAAGTAATTCTAATTAAGTTTAAACATCCCTAGCGTTGCAGGGGGCAAGTTATTCTAGTGAATAATAATGATGCTCGCATAAAATGTCTTGCACAAATGAAACCTTGAATAAA